>JAVIAB010000125.1:15757722-15977722 GCA_032433765.1 Megaustenia siamemsis | reverse complement strand
GATGACCAGTGAAATGTTGCGACAGGGATCATTACTAAGGTGAGATGACCAGTGACATGTAGCGACATGGATTCTTACTAAGGTGAGATGACCAGTGACATGTAGGGACAGGGATCCAGCTAAGGTGAGATGACCAGGATGTTTAGCGACAGGGATCCTTGCTAAGGTGTGATGACGAGTGACATGTAGCGACAGGGATCCTTACAAAGGTGAGAGGACCAGCGGCATGTAGGGGTAGGGGTCATTGCTAAGGGGAGATGACAAGCGACATGAAGGGGCAGGGATCCTTGCTAAGGTGAGATGACCAGTGACATGTAGGGACAAGCATCCTTGATAAGGTGAGATGACCAGTGACATGTAGGGACAGGGATCCAGCTAAGGTGAGATGACCAGTGACATGTAGGGACAGGGATCCAGCTAAGGTGAGATGACCAGCGGCATGTAGCGACAATGATCCAGCTAAGGTGAGATGACCAGTGACATGTGGGATCCCTGCTATGGTGAGATGACCAGTGACATGTGGGATCCTGCTAAAAAGAGATGACCAGTGACATGTGGGATCCCTGCTAAGGTGAGATGACCAGTGACATGTTGGATCCATGCTAAGGTGAGATGACCAGTGATGTGTGGGATCCCTGCTAGGGTTAGAGGACCAGTGACATGTAGGATCCCTGCTAAGGTTAGATGACCAGTGACATGTGGGATACTTGCTAACGTGAGATGACCAGTGACATGTGGAATTCCTGCTAAGGTGAGATGACCAGTGACATGTGGGATCCCTGCTAAGGTGAGATGACCAGTGACATGTGGAATCCCTGCTAAGGTGAGATGACCAGTGACATGTTGGATCCCTGCTAAGGTGAGATGACCAGTGACATGTTGGATCCCTGCTAAGGTGAGATGACCGGTGGTATGTGGGATCCCTGCTAAGATGTGATGACCAGTGACATGCTGGATCCCTGCTAAGGTGAGATGACCAGTGACATGTTGGATCATTGCTAAGTTGAGATTGGCAGTGAGACTAGATCACTAGGAGGGAATAAATTCAATCGCTTCAAATGGGGATTGAACCAGTCAGCTTTTGATCGTATGGCGAGCACTTTACTTTACAGCGATGTGAGGCGAGCACTTTACTATACAGCGATGTGAGGCGAGCACTTTACTATACAGCGATGTGAGGCGAGCACTTTACTATACAGCGATGTGAGGCGAGCACTTTACTATACAGCGATGTGAGGCGAGCACTTTACTATACAGCGATGTGAGGCGAGCACTTTACTATACAGCGATGTGAGGTGAGCACTTTACTATACAGCGATGTGAGGTGAGCACTTTACTATACAGCGATGTGAGGCGAGCACTTTACTATACAGCGATGTGAGGTGAGCACTTTACTATACAGCGATGTGAGGTGAGCACTTTACTATACAGCGATGTGAGGCGCGCACTTTACTTTACTATGTGAGGCGAGCACTTTACTATACAGCGATGTGAGGCGAGCACTTTACTATACAGCGATGTGAGGCGAGCACTTTACTTTACAGCGATGTGAGGCGAGCACTTTACTTTACAGCGATGTGAGGCGAGCACTTTACTTTACAGCGATGTGAGGCGAGCACTTTACTTTACAGCGATGTGAGGCGAGCACTTTACTTTACAGCGATGTGAGGCGAGCACTTTACTATACAGCGATGTGAGGTGAGCACTTTACTTTACTATGTGAGGCGAGCACTTTACTATACAGCGATGTGAGGCGAGCACTTTACTATACAGCGATGTGAGGCGAGCACTTTACTATACAGCGATGTGAGGCGAGCACTTTACTTTACTATGTGAGGCGAGCACTTTACTTTACTATGTGAGGCGCGCACTTTACTTTACAGCGATGTGAGGCGAGCACTTTACTTTACTATGTGAGGCGAGCACTTTACTATACAGCGATGTGAGGCGAGCACTTTACTATACAGCGATGTGAGGCGAGCACTTTACTTTACTATGTGAGGCGAGCACTTTACTTTATAGCGATGTGAGGCGAGCACTTTACTTTACTATGTGAGGCGCGCACTTTACTTTACAGCGATGTGAGGCGAGCACTTTACTTTACTATGTGAGGCGAGCACTTTACTTTACTATGTGAGGCAAGCACTTTACTATACAGCGATGTGAGGCGAGCACTTTACTATACAGCGATGTGAGGCGAGCACTTTACTATACAGCGATGTGAGGCGAGCACTTTACTTTACTATGTGAGGCGAGCACTTTACTTTACAGCGATGTGGGCGAGCACTTTACTTTACAGCGATGTGAGGCGAGCACTTTACTATACAGCGATGTGAGGCGAGCACTTTACTATACAGCGATGTGAGGCGCGCACTTTACTTTACTATGTGAGGCGAGCACTTTACTATACAGCGATGTGAGGCGAGCACTTTACTATACAGCGATGTGAGGCGCGCACTTTACTTTACTATGTGAGGCGAGCACTTTACTATACAGCGATGTGAGGCGAGCACTTTACTATACAGCGATGTGAGGCGAGCACTTTACTATACAGCGATGTGAGGCGAGCACTTTACTATACAGCGATGTGAGGCGAGCACTTTACTATACAGCGATGTGAGGCGAGCACTTTACTTTACTATGTGAGGCGAGCACTTTACTATACAGCGATGTGAGGCGAGCATTTTACTTTACTATGTGAGGCGAGCACTTTACTATACAGCGATGTGAGGCGAGCACTTTACTATACAGCGATGTGAGGCGAGCATTTTACTATACAGCGATGTGAGGTGAGCATTTTACTATACAGCGATGTGAGGTGAGCACTTTACTATACAGCGATGTGAGGTGAGCACTTTACTATACAGCGATGTGAGGCGAGCACTTTACTATACAGCGATGTGAGGCGAGCATTTTACTATACAGCGATGTGAGGCGAGCACTTTACTATACAGCGATGTGAGGCGAGCACTTTACTATACAGCGATGTGAGGCGAGCACTTTACTATACAGCGATGTGAGGCGAGCACTTTACTATACAGCGATGTGAGGCGAGCACTTTACTATACAGCGATGTGAGGCGAGCACTTTACTATACAGCGATGTGAGGCGAGCACTTTACTATACAGCGATGTGAGGCGAGCACTTTACTATACAGCGATGTGAGGCGAGCACTTTACTATACAGCGATGTGAGGCGAGCACTTTACTATACAGCGATGTGAGGCGAGCATTTTACTATACAGCGATGTGAGGCGAGCACTTTACTATACAGCGATGTGAGGTGAGCACTTTACTATACAGCGATGTGAGGCGAGCACTTTACTATACAGCGATGTGGGGTGAGCACTTTACTATACAGCGATGTGAGGCGAGCACTTTACTATACAGCGATGTGAGGTGAGCACTTTACTATACAGCGATGTGAGGTGAGCACTTTACTATACAGCGATGTGAGGTGAGCACTTTACTATACAGCGATGTGAGGCGAGCACTTTACTATACAGCGATGTGAGGTGAGCACTTTACTATACAGCGATGTGAGGCGAGCACTTTACTATACAGCGATGTGAGGTGAGCACTTTACTATACAGCGATGTGAGGCGAGCATTTTACTATACAGCGATGTGAGGTGAGCACTTTACTATACAGCGATGTAAGGTGAGCACTTTACTATACAGCGATGTGAGGCGAGCACTTTACTATACAGCGATGTGAGGCGAGCACTTTACTATACAGCGATGTGAGGCGAGCATTTTACTATACAGCGATGTGAGGTGAGCACTTTACTATACAGCGATGTAAGGTGAGCACTTTACTATACAGCGATGTGAGGCGAGCACTTTACTATACAGCGATGTGAGGCGAGCACTTTACTATACAGCGATGTGAGGCGAGCACTTTACTATACAGCGATGTGAGGCGAGCATTTTACTATACAGTGATGTGAGGCGAGCACTTTACTATACAGCGATGTGAGGCGAGCACTTTACTATACAGCGATGTGAGGCGAGCACTTTACTATACAGCGATGTGAGGCGAGCACTTTACTATACAGCGATGTGAGGCGAGCATTTTACTATACAGCGATGTGAGGCGAGCACTTTACTATACAGCGATGTGAGGCGAGCACTTTACTATACAGCGATGTGAGGCGAGCACTTTACTATACAGCGATGTGAGGCGAGCACTTTACTATACAGCGATGTGAGGCGAGCACTTTACTATACAGCGATGTGAGGCGAGCACTTTACTATACAGCGATGTGAGGCGAGCACTTTACTATACAGCGATGTGAGGCGAGCACTTTACTATACAGCGATGTGAGGCGAGCACTTTACTATACATCGATGTGAGGCGAGCACTTTACTATACAGCGATGTGAGGCGAGCACTTTACTATACAGCGATGTGAGGCGAGCACTTTACTTTACTATGTGGGGCGAGCACTTTACTATACAGCGATGTGAGGTGAGCACTTTACTTTACAGCGATGTGAGGCGAGCACTTTACTTTACTATGTGGGGCGAGCACTTTACTTTATAGCGATGTGAGGCGAGCACTTTACTTTACTATGTGGGGCGAGCACTTTACTTTATAGCGATGTGAGGCGAGCACTTTACTTACTATGTGGGGCGAGCACTTTACTTTATAGCTATGTGAGGTGAGCACTTTACTTTACAGCGATGTGAGGTGAGCACTTTACTTTACAGCGATGTGAGGCTACATTACGCGAGCTCTTTAGCGGTACATCAACGTATGGAGAACACTTTGATGCTACAACGGCCTCCAGTTTTGATCGTGATGCGACTTTTTTAACGCTACATCATCATGATAATCACAATAATCACAATTATCAACATCATCAACATCATAATATCCAACTCCCATTGAAATATATATGCTTCCCCAGAAAGTCTGAGAACTCGGTTGCCAAGTGAAGCGATCATCTCTTCCTGCATTGATTTGCTCAGTTCGCAGATATCCCATCGAGGTCTTCTGTCACAGTCGTCCACACACAAACACACATGGCGGAGGCGAAGGATGAGTGCCTGGTTTTGGTGGGGGTCGACGGCAGCGACCATTCTGTTTACGCCTTTGACTGTGAGTACTGCCCTTCACTTTCTTATCTCAGTACTGCCCTTCACTTTCTTATCTCAGTACTGCCCTTCACTTTCTTATCTCAGTACTGTCCTACACTTTCTTATCTCAGTACTGCCCTTCACTTTCTTATCTCAGTACTTCCCTTCACTTTCTTATCTCATCACTGTCCTACACTTTCTGAACTCATCACTGCCCTTCACTTTCTTATCTCATCACTGTCCTACACTTTCTGAACTTATCACTGTCCTACACTTTCTGAATTCATCACTGTCCTACATTTTCTGAACTCAGCACTGTCCTGCACTTTCTGAACTAAGCACTGTCCTACACTTTCTGAACTAAGCAAGGTCCTACACTTTCTGAACTCATCACTGTTCTACACTTTCTGAACTCATCACTGTCCTACACTTTCTGAACTCATCACTGTTCTACACTTTCTGAACTCATCACTGTCCTACACTTTCTGAACTCATCACTGTTCTACACTTTCTGAACTCATCACTGTCCTACACTTTCTGAACTCATCACTGTTCTACACTTTCTGAACTCATCACTGTCCTACACTTTCTGAACTCATCACTGTTCTACACTTTCTGAACTCATCACTGTCTTACACTTTCTGAACTCATCACTGTCCTACACTTTCTGAACTCATCACTGTTCTACACTTTCTGAACTCATCACTGTCCTACACTTTCTGAACTCATCACTGTTCTACACTTTCTGAACTCATCACTGTTCTACACTTTCTGAACTCATCACTGTCCTACACTTTCTGAACTCATCACTGTTCTACACTTTCTGAACTCATCACTGTCCTACACTTTCTGAACTTATCACTGTTCTACACTTTCTGAACTCATCACTGTCCTACACTTTCTGAACTCATCACTGTTCTACACTTTCTGAACTCATCACTGTCCTACACTTTCTGAACTCATCACTGTCCTACACTTTCTGAACTCATCACTGTTCTACACTTTCTGAACTCATCACTGTCCTACACTTTCTGAACTCATCACTGTTCTACACTTTCTGAATTCATCACTGTTCTACACTTTCTGAACTCATCACTGTCCTACACTTTCTGAACTCATCACTGTCCTACACTTTCTGAACTCATCACTGTTCTACACTTTCTGAACTCATCACTGTTCTACACTTTCTTATCTCAGCACTGTCCTACACTTTCTGAACTCAGCACTGTCCCACACTTTCTGAACTCATCACTGTTCTACACTTTCTTATCTCAGTACTGTCTTCACTTTCTTATCTCAGTACTGTCACTTTTTCTGAACTCATCACTGTCCTACACTTTCTGAATTCATCACTGTCCTACACTTTCTGAACTCAGCACTGTCCTACACTTTCTGAACTCAGCACTGTCCTACACTTTCTGAACTCATCACTGTCCTATAATTTCTGAACTCAGCACTGTCCTACACTTTCTGAACTCATCACTGTCCTACACTTTCTGAACTCATCACTGTTCTACACTTTCTGAACTAAGCACTGTCCTACACTTTCTTATCTCGGCACTGTCCTTCACTTTCTTATCTCTGCACTGTCCTACACTTTCTTATTTCATCACTTTCCTGCACTTTCTTATCTCAGTACTGTCCTACATTTTCTTATATCAGCATTGTCTTACAATTTCTTATTTCAGTATTGTTCTGCACATTCTTATTTTAGTACTGTCCTACACTTTTATATCGGCACTGTCCTACGAGCATTTTTATCTCAGCACTGTCCTACATACTTTCTTATATCAGCACTATCATACACATTTTCATATCTAGCCACTGCCCACCATACATTTTGTTTTACCTCAGCACTGTCATACACATTTTCTAAACTGAGCCCTGTCCTAGCTTTCTTATTTCGGCACTGTTCTATACACTTTCTTGCCTCATGAATATCTTACTTTCTTATTTCGGCACTGTTCTACACACTTTCTTGCCTCAGGAATATCTTACTTTCTTTTGTCAGCACTGTCCAACACTTTCTTATCTCAACACTGACCTCCACACTTCCTTATCCCAGCACTGTCCTCCGTACTTCCTTATCCCAGCACTGGCCTCCACACTTACTTATCTCAGCTCTGACCTCCACACTTCCTTATCCCGACAATGACCTCCACACTTCCTTATCCCAGCACTGACCTCCACACTTCCTTATCCCTGCACTGACCTCCATGCTTCCTTATCCCAGCAATACTTTCCCACATTATGTTGTCACTGGTCACATGGTCCATGTTGACCAATCGGATACTCACATTTCATGAATTTATTTGTTCTGTGAAGGGTACGTGCACAACTTCCACAAGACAGGAAACAAGGTGTTGCTGGTCCACGTGCCTGAGGCCGCCACGCACATGTCCTTGATGAGTAAGTACGCTGCTACAACAACACACAACACGAGCATTACAACAATCACACAACACTAACAACAACGAACTAACAGCAATAGCACAACTTCTGCAATGAGCAGGCTAGCTGTCACAACTATATTTCCACAACATGCAACACTAGTTCTACACAAACATGCAACATTAACACATTAACAACTACAACCAGCTCGTATGCTGTGCAAACTAAAATATCTTCACCACCACACACCATTATCACAACAAAACAAACTGATGCCACAACGGAGAGCCTCGCTGTTACAACAAAATCATCTCCCACTGTCAGATACACCATTATCCTGTGGGTAATAACGCATGCAAGCACACATGTGGGAAACAACAGGTAAGAGAAAAAGAGGAAGACCCAGAGAGACACTGAGAAGAACATTGATGAGAGAGGCAAGTGCAGCAGGATTTGGCTCCCTCAATGAGATAGAGCTGCTTGCACAGAACAGAGACAAATGGCGAGATTTGATAAAATATCTTTAAAAGAATTGAAAACTGCTAGAACAAAAATTCAGATAAGAGAAGGGGTATCTCGGTTTATGCCCTATGGGCCGGCTACGGCTCGAAAGGTCAATAGATAGATAGATAGAATAACGGAGCGTTGCCACAGGGTGGAGTCACAGCTGTGCGGCTGGAATAAGAGTCTCGATGTTGGATTGACAATTTCAGTCGCAGGGTTGGAGTTACTGTTCTTGGTATCAGAGCCACAGTTCTGATATAGGAACAAGAGTATTGGGGTGTGGGTCACAGTTCTGATATAGGAACTAGAGTATTGGGGTGTGGGTCACAGTTTTGATATAGGAACAAGAGTATTGCGGTGTGGGTAACAGTTCTGATATAGGAACAAGAGTATTGGGGTGTGGGTCACTGTTTTGATATAGGAACAAGAGTATTGGGGTGTGGGTCACAGTTCTGATATAGGAACAAGAGTATTGGGGTGTGGGTCACAGTTCTGATATAGGAACTAGAGTATTGGGGTGTGGGTCACAGTTCTGATATAGGAACAAGAGTATTGCGGTGTGGGTAACAGTTCTGATATAGGAACAAGAGTATTGGGGTGTGGGTCACTGTTTTGATATAGGAACAAGAGTATTGGGGTGTGGGTCACAGTTCTGATATAGGAACAAGAGTATTGCGGTGTGGGTAACAGTTCTGATATAGGAACTAGAGTATTGGGGTGTGGGTCACAGTTCTGATATAGGAACTAGAGTATTGGGGTGTGGGTCACAGTTCTGATATAGGAACAAGAGTATTGGGGTGTGGGTCACAGTTCTGATATAGGAACAAGAGTATTGGGGTGTGGGTCACAGTTCTGATATAGGAACAAGAGTATTGGGGTGTGGGTCACAGTTCTGATATAGGAACTAGAGTATTGGGGTGTGGGTCACAGTTCTGATATAGGAACAAGAGTATTGGGGTGTGAGTCACTGTTCTGATATAGGAACTAGAGTATTGGGGTGTGAGTCACAGTTCTGATATAGGAACAAGAGTATTGGGTGTGGGTCACAGTTCTGATATAGGAACAAGAGTATTGGGGTGTGGGTCACAGTTCTGATATAGGAACTAGAGTATTGGGGTGTGGGTCACAGTTCTGATATAGGAACAAGAGTATTGGGGTGTGGGTCACAGTTCTGATATAGGAACTAGAGTATTGGGGTGTGGGTCACAGTTCTGATATAGGAACAAGAGTATTGGGGTGTGGGTCACAGTTCTGATATAAGAACTAGAGTATTGGGTGTGGGTCACAGTTCTGATATAAGAACTAGAGTATTGGGGTGTGGGTCACAGTTCTGATATAGGAACTAGAGTATTGGGGTGTGGGTCACAGTTCTGATATAGGAACTAGAGCATTGGGGCGTGGGTCACAGTTCTGATATAGGAACAAGAGTATTGGGGTGTGAGTCACTGTTCTGATATAGGAACTAGAGTATTGGGGTGTGAGTCACAGTTCTGATATAGGAACTAGAGTATTGGGGTGTGAGTCACAGTTATGATATAGGAACAAGAGTATTGGGGTGTGGGTCACAGTTCTGATATAGGAACAAGAGTATTGGGGTGTGGGTCACAGTTCTGATATAGGAACAAGAGTATTGGGGTGTGGGTCACAGTTATGATATAGGAACAAGAGTATTGGGGTGTGGGTCACAGTTCTGATATAGGAACAAGAGTATTGGGGTGTGGGTCACAGTTCTGATATAGGAACAAGAGTATTGGGGTGTGAGTCACAGTTCTGATATATGAACAAGAGTATTGGGGTGTGAGTCACAGTTCTGATATAGGAACTAGAGTATTGGGGTGTGAGTCACAGTTCTGATATATGAACAAGAGTATTGGGGTGTGAGTCACAGTTCTGATATATGAACAAGAGTATTGGGGTGTGGGTCACAGTTCTGATATAGGAACTAGAGTATTGGGGTGTGGGTCACAGTTCTGATATAGGAACTAGAGTATTGGGGTGTGGGTCACAGTTCTGATATAGGAACTAGAGTATTGGGGTGTGAGTCACAGTTCTGATATATGAACAAGAGTATTGGGGTGTGGGTCACAGTTCTGATATAGGAACTAGAGTATTGGGGTGTGAGTCACAGTTATGATATAGGAACTAGAGTATTGGGGTGTGAGTCACAGTTCTGATATATGAACAAGAGTATTGGGGTGTGGGTCACAGTTCTGATATATGAACAAGAGTATTGGGGTGTGGGTCACAGTTCTGATATAGGAACTAGAGTATTGGGGTGTGGGTCACAGTTCTGATATAGGAACTAGAGTATTGGGGTGTGGGCCACAGTTCTGATATAGGAACAAGAGTATTGGGGTGTGGGTCACAGTTCTGATATAGGAACAAGAGTATTGGGGTGTGGGTCACAGTTCTGATATAGGAACTAGAGTATTGGGGTGTGAGTCACAGTTCTGATATATGAACAAGAGTATTGGGGTGTGAGTCACAGTTCTGATATAGGAACAAGAGTATTGGGGTGTGAGTCACAGTTCTGATATAGGAACTAGAGTATTGGGGTGTGAGTCACAGTTCTGATATAGGAACAAGAGTATTGGGGTGTGGGCCACAGTTCTGATATAGGAACAAGAGTATTGGGGTGTGAGTCACAGTTCTGATATAGGAACTAGAGTATTGGGGTGTGAGTCACAGTTCTGATATAGGAACAAGAGTATTGGGGTGTGAGTCACAGTTCTGATATAGGAACTAGAGTATTGGGGTGTGGGCCACAGTTCTGATATAGGAACTAGAGTATTGGGGTGTGGGCCACAGTTCTGATATAGGAACAAGAGTATTGGGGTGTGAGTCACAGTTCTGATATAGGAACTAGAGTATTGGGGTGTGGGCCACAGTTCTGATATAGGAACAAGAGTATTGGGGTGTGGGTCACAGTTCTGATATAGGAACTAGAGTATTGGGGTGTGGCCACAGTTCTGATATAGGAACTAGAGTATTGGGGTGTGGGCCACAGTTCTGATATAGGAACAAGAGTATTGGGGTGTGGGTCACAGTTATGATATAGGAACAAGAGTATTGGGGTGTGGGCCACAGTTCTGATATAGGAACAAGAGTATTGGGGTGTGGGCCACAGTTCTGATATAGGAACAAGAGTATTGGGGTGTGAGTCACAGTTCTGATATAGGAACTAGAGTATTGGGGTGTGGGTCACAGTTCTGATATAGGAACTAGAGCATTGGGGTGTGAGTCACAGTTCTGATATAGGAACTAGAGTATTGGGGTGTGGGTCACAGTTCTGATATAGGAACAAGAGTATTGGGGTGTGGGTCACAGTTCCGATATAGGAACTAGAGTATTGGGGTGTGAGTCACAGTTCCGATATAGGAACTAGAGTATTGGGGTGTGAGTCACAGTTCCGATATAGGAACTAGAGTATTGGGGTGTGAGTCACAGTTCCGATATAGGAACTAGAGTATTGGGGTGTGAGTCACAGTTCTGATATAGCAACAAGAGTATTGGGGTGTGAGTCATAGTTCTGTCGTCAGAACGAGAGTCTGAGGGTCACAGTTTAATTTTCTTTGGTCGCCCATTGTGTGAACTTCACTGTTTCTTGTTTTGTATACTCATTGCTACTTCTGGGTTTTTTGTTCGCTCTCTTCTATTCTGCTCCTTGCCATGCTCTAATTCTTGCTTACCTTTCCTGTCGTGGTACACTTTACATGTTTATTCCCCTGCTCCCGCCTCCCCCATCTCCGATAAACATGTCAAGGCCATCCTATCCCCACAGGTCACTCTAAACTCCAGGAACAGATGCAGCAAGTGGAGATCAAGATGGCGGCCATGCAGGCCAGGTACACAGACAAGATGAAGGTTCGCTCGGTAAGTTAAGACACTGGTCTCTTGGTGCTCACATCGACATTGTCTCAATGCAGGTCACGACTTTGGTCTGTTAGCTCACATCGACCTTATCTCGAGGTAGGTCACGACCTTGGTCTGTGTGCTCATATCGATCTTATCTCGAGGTAGGTCACGAGCTTGGTCTGTGTGCTCACATCGATCTTGTCTCGAGGTAGGTCACCACCTTGGTCTGTGTGCTCACATCGACCTTGTCTCGAGGTAGGTCACCACCTTGGTCTGTGTGCTCACATCGACCTTGTCTCGAGGTAGGTCACCACCTTGGTCTGTGTGCTCACATCGATCTTGTCTCGAGGTAGGTCACCACCTTGGTCTGTGTGCTCACATCGACCTTGTCTCGAGGTAGGTCACCACCTTGGTCTGTGTGCTCACATCGACCTTGTCTCGAGGTAGGTCACCACCTTGGTCTGTGTGCTCACATCGACCTTATCTCGAGGTAGGTCACGAGCTTGGTCTGTGTGCTCACATCGACCTTGTCTCGAGGTATGAGCCAAGAAGTGAGAACGTCACCACTAAATGGTTTACGTTTAACCTACGTCATTGCCTGTAAAGCTATCTCATCTCACGTCACACTCATTCAATCATTCACACGTTCATCTATTTTATTTGACATTCTAACCTACACGTTGATCTAGTGATTGACACTGTAACATATACGTTGATCTAATGATTGACATTGTAACATATACGTTGATCTAATGATTGACATTGTAACATATACGTTGATCTAATGATTGACATTGTAACATATACATTGATCTAATGATCGACATTATAACATATACATTGATCTAATGATTGACATTGTAACATATACATTGATCTAATGATTGACATTGTAACATATACGTTGATCTAATGATTGACATTGTAACATATACATTGATCTAATGATCGACATTATAACATATACATTGATCTAATGATTGACATTGTAACATATACGTTGATCTAATGATTGACATTGTAACATATACATTGATCTAATGATTGACATTGTAACATATACGTTGATCTAATGATTGACATTGTAACATATACGTTGATCTAATGATTGACACTGTAACATATACGTTGATCTAATGATTGACATTTTAACCTATACATCGATCTAATGATTGACACTGTAACATATACATTGATCTAATGAATACATTGATCTAATGATTGACATTGTAACATATACGTTGATCTAATGATTGACATTGTAACATATACGTTGATCTAATAATTGACATTGTAACATATACGTTGATCTAATGATTGACATTGTAACATATACGTTGATCTAATGATTGACACTGTAACATATACGTTGATCTAATGATTGCCACTGTAACATATACATTGATCTAATGATTGACACTGTAACATATACGTTGATCTAATGATTGACATTGTAACATATACGTTGATCTAATGATTGACACTGTAACATATACGTTGATCTAATGATTGACACTGTAACATATACGTTGATCTAATGATTGACATTGTAACATATACGTTGATCTAATGATTGACATTGTAACATATACGTTGATCTAATGATTGACACTGTAACATATACGTTGATCTAATGATTGACACTGTAACATATACGTTGATCTAATGATTGACACTGTAACATATACATTGATCTAATGATTGACACTGTAACATATACATTGATCTAATGATTGACACTGTAACATATACGTTGATCTAATGATTGACATTGTAACATATACATTGATCTAATAATTGACACTGTAACATACACATTGATCTAATGATTGACATTGTAACATATACATTGGTCTAATGATTGACGATGTAACATATAAGTTGATCTAATGATTGACATTGTAACATATACGTTGATCTAATGATTGACATTGTAACATATACATTGATCTAATGATTGACATTGTAACATATATGTTGATCTAATGATTGACACTGTAACATACACGTTGATCTAATGATTGACACTGTAACCTATACGTTGATCTAATGATTGACACCCTGACCAGCACGTTGATCTAATGATTGACACCCTGACCAGCACGTTGATCTAATGATTGACACCCTGTCCAGCAAGTTGATCTAATGATTGACACCCTGACCATCACGTTGATCTAATGATTGACACTCTCATTCACACGTTGATCTAATGATTGGCACCCCGACTCGCACGTTGATCTAATGATTGGCACCCCGACTCGCATGTTGATCTAATGATTGACACTCTCATTCACACGTTGATCTAATGATTGGCACCCCGACTCGCATGTTGATCTAATGATTGAAACTCTAATTGACATATTGATCTAATGGTTGACACTTCTCATATGTGGATCTAATTATTTACTTTATCATTCTGATCTAATTATTGACACTTCATCTCACATATTGATCTAATGATTGAAACTCTCCTTCACATATTGATCTAATGATTGAAACTCTCCTTCACATATTGATCTAATGATTGAAACTCTCCTTCACATGTTGATCTAATGATTGACGCTTCTCATATTTGGATCTAATCATTTACTTCATCACTTTGATCTAATGATTGACACTCTCATTCACATGTTGACCTAATGATTGACACTTCATCTGACATGTTGACCTAATGATTGACACTCTCGTTCACATGTTGATCTAATGATTGTGTCATGCCCCACAGATTGAAGGCGAGTTTCTTCGCTTGCCCAATGACAACAAGCCAGCCCAAGCCATTGTGGAGTGCGCGCTGGACAAGCAAGTCACCTTCGTTGTCATTGGTCAGTATCTTGTGTGATGGCTGCCGTCTGGTTTGTCATTTTGTGGGCCAGGGTTGCCAATTTGACTTTTGATGCCAAATTTGATAACACTTTTTTTATGCTACTGACCTCACATGTTCTTTTTTAATGTGTGCGATTTTGGCCATTTTCCTCGCCTTCTTAGATATGTAATTAAAAGTTCTTCACCCTAAAACATTGATTTAGTTCACTTCTATTAGTTTAGACGGTCCTGTGAAGTTGATAAAAACAAACCGGATCTCGGGCATTTCATGTAGAGTACGACAAACAAGTTTGGATTTTTTTTTTGTCTGGCTTTTATAAAAGTACTGTTCGGCCCAAAATATAAGTTTTAATCTGGCAATCTTGACTGAAGCTGAAATTATTTGGCTGTTCCGGAGGCGAAGGCGCGCCCTACCCAGCACCAGAGCTGGAAGTCGTCAGTGACTCATAACTGATGGCTTGCGCCAGGATCGGTGAACCAGAACCATCCAGACCCTGCTACACCTCTTCGTGGTGCCTCTAGAAACAGACTAACCTGTCTAGTCTGGCCAAGCGAGCAGGGATCGAAGTGGGAAGACGAACCCGGTACACAAAAAAGCGTCGGCTGAAATCGGATGTGTTGGGCCGAAAGGCGCAGATATCACAGTGTTAAACTGCAACACAACGTAACTACGTCCACTTAACGTCCTTTTAAGGGCGGATGACGAGGAGGAAGTCTACGGTTCGTATCCGTTAGAATACCTCAAATCATCGGACGAACGCATCATCATCATCATCATCATCATTTGGCTGTTCCGAAAATGGTTGTAGTTTGTTTGATGTCAGGGTGATCTTGGATAAATGTTTGTAGATGTTTGATGTCAGG
Source organism: Megaustenia siamemsis (assembly GCA_032433765.1). Classification (NCBI taxonomy): domain Eukaryota; kingdom Metazoa; phylum Mollusca; class Gastropoda; order Stylommatophora; family Ariophantidae; genus Megaustenia; species Megaustenia siamemsis. The sequence continues at coordinate 15,962,206 of JAVIAB010000125.1, read as the reverse complement.
ATGATCTTGGATGAAGGTTTGTAGATGCTTGACGTCAGGGATGATCTTGCATGAATGTTTGTAGATGTTTGATGTCAGGGTTATCTTGGATGAGTGTCATTAGTTGTTTGATTTTGGAGAGATTATCCAAGCTGAATATTTTTAATTTTTTGGTTCCGGAGAAGTCATTTTGTTCGATTGTTTTTGATTACAGGAACTCGTGGCCAGAGTAAAGTGCGGCGAACCATAATGGGTAGCGTCAGCGACTACATAGTGCAGCACTGCCACGCGCCCGTGCTGCTGTGCAGGCGCAAGGCAGGATGGGAGAAGGAGTTCAAGTCACAGGACAAGAAAGATCGCAAGGAATTGAAGAGACAGAAGGATCAGAGAAATAGGAACTAGGGAGGAGGGATCATGGGTTCCACGAGATGACTGTCTAAGAGTTGAACCTGTGGACGAACTATGACCTCAGACATTTATTATATATATATATATATACTCTTGGTTTGATAAGCTCGTATTTCTTGTTTGTGAAAACATTTACCTAACTGCATTCAATATGTCTACTAACATTGTGTTAACAATCACTGACAGTAAATATGTCTACAAACATTGTGTTAACAATCACTGACAGTAAATATGTCTACAAACATTGTGTTAACAATCACTGACAGTAAATATGTCTACAAACATTGTGTTAACAATCACTGACAGTAAATATGTCTACAAACATTGTGTTAACAATCACTGACAGTAAATATGTCTACAAACATTGTGTTAACAATCACTGACAGTAAATATGTCTACAAACATTGTGTTAACAATCACTGACAGTAACTATGTCTACAAACATTGTGTTAACAATCACTGACAGTAAATGTGTCTACAAACATTGTGTTAACAATCACTGACAGTAAATATGTCTACAAACATTGTGTTAACAATCACTGACAGTAACTATGTCTACAAACATTGTGTTAGCAATCACTGACAGTAAATAGGTCCCCTGATATCATATTAACAAACATTGGCATTAATTATGTCCCATGACATCATATTAACAAATATTGACAATAACTATATCCCTTGATATCATATTAAGAAATATTGACACTAATTATGTCCGCTGGCATCGTATTAACAAACATTGACATATCCCCTGATATCCGTTTAACAAACATTGACATATCCCCTGATATCAGTTTAACAAACATTGGCATATCCTCTGATATCCGTTTAACAAACATTGACATATCCTCTGATATCGCATTAACAAACATTGACATATCCTCTGATATCCATTTAACAAACACTGACATATCCCCTGATACCGTATTAACAAACATTGACATATCCCCTGATATCGTATTAACAAACATTGACACATCCCCTGATATCGTATTAACAAATATTGACACATCCCCTGATATTCGTTTAACAAACATTGACATATCCCCTGATATCGTATTAACAAACATTGACATCTCCTCTGATGTCCGTTTAACAAACACTGACATATCCCCTGATACCGTATTAACAAACATTGCCATATCCCCTGATATAGTTTTAGCTTTACTACCTCGAAGTCACAAAGTGATGCAGCAGGACTACACTTTCTCCTAACACACAAATAAAGCAGATAACAACTTGACCATCCGTACCGTTTTGAGCGGGTTGGTACATTTTCGTCCCATCGCTTTAAATAAAAAAAATAAATTCTGCCCCGTTTGAAATTTACAAATAATTCTTTGTTTGTCGCAAATACTATACATATTGTCCACAAAATTATAAATAGACTTGAACATTATAACTCATAATACTACATGAATACGGACACTAGTCATTTGTACAGTGATGGATTCTATCCAAATTGTATCAGAGAATGTGAGAAGTTTGACAACAAAGACCCAAGTTTGTTGCATCCACCACTGGACGGTTGTGAAACGGTGTGGGTGACTCTTGTTAGGGAAGAGCACTGGTCGCCTCTATGTTTGTGTTCACATCTGTGTCAACGTCAAATAGGCCAAGGATAAAGAATATAAGACAACCAGCGTCTGTCACGTCTAAAGGTTGTCCCAAGGAAGTAGGCCATCCCGAGGAAACACCATGAAGAATACATGATTTTTGGGGTAATGTGGTCGGTATTACGCCCGTGCTGCTTTAGTTTCCCAGAAAAAAATCCAGTGTCCATTTAAGGCTGGGTGAACCCGGAAGCCGTCGGTTGGGATCGAACCCTTCCCCTTGTTCTTTGTAGTCCAGCTCACTAACCACTGAGCTATCGCGGCTCCAAACATTAGAATACTTTGGTTAATTAAAAAAAGGAAAATTGAAGCCTTTGAAATCTCTGATAAATTTGGAGGACAATTTTTTAGACTGGAAAATGACATATTTCGGTGTCAAGACACAACAATCAGCGGGAAACTAGACAAGAGTAAACCACAGGAACAACAGATGACACGACTAGGTGATAATATTCTGTTATCCAATATTGTGTTATCAAATATTGTATTATCCAATATTGTGTTATCCAATATTGTGTTATCCAATATTGTGTTATTGTTATCAAATATTGTATTATCCAATATTGTGTTATCCAATATTGTGTTATCAAATATTGTGTTATCCAATATTGTGTTATCAAATATTGTGTTATAAAATATTGTGTTATAAAATATTGTGTTATCCAATATTGTGTTATCCAATATTGTGTTATCAAATATTGTGTTATCAAATATTGTGTTATCCAATATTGTGTTTTCCAATATTGTGTTATCAAATATTGTGTTATCAAATATTGTGTTATCCAATATTGTGTTATCTAATATTGTGTTATCAAACAATGCTACAAAAGAGGTCTACTCTCACCGTGTTATCTCTAGCTTGATCTGCTGGCATCAATCTCGAGTACACTTCTAGCACCACAAACAGGAAACACTTTACTCAATGTTTACTTCACCACCAACAGGAAACCCTTTATACAATGTTTACGTCACCACCAATAGGAAACTCTTTATACAATGTTTACTTCACCACCAACAGGAAACCCTTTATACAATGTTTACTTCGTGAAATTTTTAGTTCACATAACTTATCTCAATATACAAATAAATCTTCATTGTTATCGTCACAGTTATCATTGTTATTGGTATCGTCACAATCATCATTGTTACTGGTATCGTCACAATCATCATTGTTACTGGTATCGTCACAATCATCATTGTTACTGGTATCGTCACAATCATCATTGTTATTGGTATCGTCACAATCATCATTGTTTGTGGTATCGTTTGAGTTTATCGACTCCATTGGTAGCTATCACAAAGCTATCAAGATCACATCTTGTATATCCACTTCCTCTGTTACCTTCCTAGATCTTATTGTTTCCTTGGGTACTTCTGGCCTCCACGCTTCGGTTTTCTATAAACCCACAGATGCCCAGTGTTATATTCTCTATACTTCATCACATTCACCTTCTTGTCGTGATTCGATTCCGTTCTCACAGTTATTGCGTCTCCGTCGCGTCTGCCAGGATGACCAAGATTTCCTCCTACAGGCTCACCTCATGTTAAGTTTCTTTAGCCGTCGGCTTTATCCAGATTCGATCCTCCAGTCTGCCCTCAATCGGGTCCTCATTTTCTCTCGTCCCGAGGCACTCACTCTTTGCAACCGCCCCCCCCCTCCCACTCTGAGAGAACAATGCTCACCCTCACCTATCATCCTCACAACCTGGCTGCTGTGAAGATACTCAATCGCAATCGTTCCATTCTCCACTCTGATCCCACTACTCGTCTACTCTTTAGTGATCCTCCTAGGATCGCCTTCAAACGCGACAGGAATTTGGGAGACATTTTTGTTAGGAGCCATATTCCCCGCTCCGACCATCAACACTTGGGTACTGCCCCTTGTGGTCGTAACTGTATCAAAAACGCCTATGTGCTCCCTACTGACTCTGTCTTATTCCCTAACTGACGGTTCGAGATTAAGCATGGCTTCACATGTGTGAACATCATTTATGCCATCATATGCCAACGATGCCACATGACTTATATTGGCGAGTATTCAACAGAATACTGGCACTCCAGTGTTTTTCCATTTCAACTCCTCATCACCACAAGGGCAAAGACGACAACCGTATCACTCGTAATGACCTTTGCCACTCTGGCGACCGTAGCCGGTTTGCTTTGGAGAATCGCCTTATAGTCCAATCTGGTTCGCTGACACCAGGTGGCATGAATGTATCTCACTCGTACACATAGTTTCCCGTTAGTTGCTCCTTCCTTATTGCATAGCCTTCTCTGCTGCCCATGTTTGGGCACATTAGTATATCCACTATGCCATGCTATTCATAGCTCTCCTCTACTAGACCCCACTGCGACACTTCGGTGGTCTCCTATACCTCTTTTGTCTGCTCTACTTACCTTTCACATGTTTTTTTTATTGTACCCCCACCCTCAAACATATCATTCTTTCCTCCTTTCGAGTACCAGTTGTTCTTCTGTTCTAGTCTTTCTCCTTCATGTATACACACTGACCTCGGTGTGTACTCTTCTAGTTATGTGGACGTTGTGCGCATATTTCTACATATTTATGGTTGTCCTTGTATGGGTGTGCATATGCATGTATGTGTTCATATTGTATATATATATATTTGTGTATATATATTTGTATGTATACATACATTTGCGTATGTATATATATATACAACTGCAACACAGTTCGGCTGCACTAAAAAAAACGATAGGCGTTTTCAGCGTCACGTTCGTTAAGTGCAAATTTGATCAGGATTTTCTTAAATGAAACCTGATCAAATTACTTTGATCGTGCTTGAACATCGGGTGGTTGCTACCATAATATTTTCTGCAGACGACAAGGTAATACAATCTTCATCCCAACTTTGTGCTACCAATGTCAGTCCTGGACTCTACAATACAATCTTCATCCCAACTTTGTGCTACCAATGTCAGTCCTGGACTCTACAATACAATCTTCATCCCAACTTTGTGCTACCAATGTCAGTCCTGTATTCTACAATACAATCTTCATTCCAACTTTGTGCTACCAATGTCAGTCCTGGACTCTACAATACAATCTTCATCCTAACTTAGTGCTACCAATGTCAGTCCTGGACTCTACAATACAATCTTCATCCCAACTTTGTGCTACCAATGTCAGTCCTGGACTCTACAATACAATCTTCATCCCAACTTTGTGCTACCAATGTCAGTCCTGTATTCTACAATACAATCTTCATTCCAACTTTGTGCTACCAATGTCAGTCCTGGACTCTACAATACAATCTTCATTCCAACTTTGTGCTACCGATGTCAGTCCTGGACTCTACAATACAATCTTCACCCCAACTTTGTGCTACCAATGTCAGTCATGGACTCTACAATACAATCTTCATCCCAACTTTGTGCTACCAATGTCAGTCCTGGACTCTACAATACAATCTTCATCCCAACTTTGTGCTACCATTGTCAGTCCTGGACTCTACAATACAAACTTCATCCCAACTTTGTGCTACCAATGTCAATCCTGGACTCTACAATACAATCTTCATCCCAACTTTGTGCTACCAATGTCAATCCTGGACTCTACAATACAATCTTCATCCCAACTTTGTGCTACCATTGTCAGTCCTGGACTCTACAATACAATATAATCTTCATCCCAACTTTGTGCTACCAATGTCAATCCTGGACTCTACAATACAATCTTCATCCCAACTTTGTGCTACCAATGTCAATCCTGGACTCTACAATACAAACTTCATCCCAACTTTGTGCTACCAATGTCAGTCCTGGACTCTACAATACAATCTTCATCCCAACTTTGTGCTACCATTGTCAGTCCTGGACTCTACAATACAAACTTCATCCCAACTTTGTGCTACCAATGTCAATCCTGGACTCTACAATACAATCTTCATCCCAACTTTGTGCTACCAATGTCAATCCTGGACTCTACAATACAATATAATCTTCATCCCAACTTTGTGCTACCAATGTCAGTCCTGGACTCTACAATACAATCTTCATCCCAACTTTGTGCTACCAATGTCAATCCTGGACTCTACAATACAAACTTCATCCCAACTTTGTGCTACCAATGTCAGTCCTGGACTCTACAATACAATCTTCATCCCAACTTTGTGCTACCATTGTCAGTCCTGGACTCTACAATACAAACTTCATCCCAACTTTGTGCTACCAATGTCAATCCTGGACTCTACAATACAATCTTCATCCCAACTTTGTGCTACCAATGTCAATCCTGGACTCTACAATACAATCTTCATCCCAACTTTGTGCTACCAATGTCAGTCCTGGACTCTACAATACAATCTTCATCCCAACTTTGTGCTACCAATGTCAATCCTGGACTCTACAATACAATCTTCATCCCAACTTTGTGCTACCAATGTCAGTCCTGGACTCTACAATACAATCTTCATCCCAACTTTGTGCTACCAATGCTAGACCTGGACCCTAGAGATGCAAGAACAATAAAAAAAAATAATAATAATAACCTCTAGGGAGATGAAATGGGTTAGGCGAATGACAGGAAACAGTCTGAGAGACAAGATCTGAAATGAAGAACTGAGAAAAAAAAGCTAGGGATAACGCCCGTCATAGAATATACACAGAAATAACAGATAAAATGGTTTGGCCACGTAACAAGGCAGAAAGATCAAAACACAACACAACGAGCCCTAAATAAGTATTGCGAGAACACCAGACCCAATGGTAGACTACGAAAAAGATGGATCGACGGAATATTAGAAGCACTATGAAACATAACAGCAGCAGAGGCGAACAGAAGAGCAAAAGACCGCACGTTATATCTCTCCTCGACGCTGAAAGGCAGATGAGGAAGGAAAGTAGAAGAAGACAAAATTCGCAGGAGAAAGGAGACGAGGCCAGGCACCACAAATACATCTTTATCATTCTGCGGATGGATCTGTCTGTCCAATATTGGCAGATTTAGACACGAATTTTCGCCAAATGCCATATTGTTATTATCATATTTTCTGTAAAACTTAAAAATAATAACCAAGCGAGAAGTACGATACATTTCTATATCTCGAAGAAGCAAAAATCTTCCCTAATTACTTGACTAAAAATAAACGGAACAAATCTGAAACAAGTGCAGAGAGTCAAAATCTCGGGCACAATAATATCAGATGGAAAATGAACCACAAAAAGATAAAGTAGAATCATCATCATCAAGTACCGGGCCTACTGGCGAAGGTGATCATGTCTCTCCACAACTTTCGATCTCGGCAGCTATTTATAATGCCTGTTGTTGACCTTCTGCCAAGCCATTCTCTTAAGCTGTCTGTTATTTTTTCTCTTTGCTTCCCTCTATCTCTTCGTTCCTCAATTTTTCCAGTTGTTACAATATATTCCAGTTTTTCTCTTCTCATTACATGGCCAAAAAACGATGATTGTTTCTTCCTAATATTGGAAATTAGCTCTCTTTTTGCTTTGACCTCTCTCAGAACATCTTCATTAATTGTCCATGGTACTCTCAACATTCTTCTGTAATACCACATTTCTACAGACTCCTCTGATTTTCTTGTCTGTTGTCCTATTGTCCATGATTCACATCCATATGTTAAGACTGGCTCTACATAACATTTAAGAATTCTTTTTCTTGTTTCTATTGTCAAAAATGGATTGCATAGTATCTTCCTTTTTTGAAAAAGCTGCTTTTGCCTGAGCCATTCTGCATCTCTCCTCTTTTGTACATCTTCCGTCTGAGGTTAACAAAGTTCCCAAATATTTAAATTCATTTACCTGTTTTAATATTGTTCCACTTGTCTTTATTTTGCACTGAGGTGATGTCTTTTTCTTTGTTGTTACCATTACCATTACCTCTGTCTTTTTGCTGTTAAGGCTGGGTCCTTTATTTTTGCTTTCTTTTTCTATAATGTCCAACATTTCTTGCAACTCTTAGCAATTAAGACTGTATCAAGAGAAAGAGTTCATCTGTGTTATATAGAGCCAATTCTGACCCATGGAAGCGAATCATGGACAGTAGACAAACAAATAAAAAGACAATTAGAGGCCACAGAGATGGGATTTCTCAGAAGAATGTTGAAAGTTCCCAGGACAGCTAAAAAGACCAGTGAGGAAATTGTCAAAGAGGCAAACACAAAAAGGGGGCTCAGCAAAGAGAGAAGACACTAGATAGCTTGGTCTCATGGCATGGAAAACAGTCAACAACAGAATTGATACGATGCACGATGTGGATAGAAAATTGTGGAAGGGCATGACGCTAACTTCTCATGATGTGCCAGAAAAATGTTGATTGTTTCTTTCTGATGTTTTTTAGGAGATTATTTTTAAGTTTTACAGAAAATATGATAATGAAATATGATATTTTTGTGTTGGCCTCTTTGAAAATTTCCTCATTGGTCTTTTTAGCTGTCCTGGGAACTTTCAACATTCTTCTGAGAAATCCCATCTCTGTGGCCTCTAATTGTCTTTTTATTTGTTTGTTTACTGTCCATGATTTGCTTCTATAAGGTCAGAATTAGCTCTATATAGCACAGATGAACTCTCTTTTTCACTTCTATTGACATAGATTTGTTGCACAAGACGTTTTTAATTTTCTGAAATGCTATTTTGGCCTGAGCTATTCTGTTTTTTTTATTTCTGTGGTGCATCTCCCATCTGGTGTTATTATTGTGCCCAAGTATTTGACGCGTTGCACTTGTTTCAGATTTGTCTTGTTTATTTTTATGCTGCATGATGGTGATGATTGTTTCTTTGATATGACCATTACTTCTGTTTTCTTACTATTCAGACTGAGACCTTTCTTGTCGCTTTCTTCTACTATTATGTCTTTCATTTCTTGTAGTTCATTCTCTGTCCCTGCTATTAAGACTGTCATCCGCTTATTGTAAATTATTTATGTTATGACCGTTGACTTCAATTCCTTTTTTCTCTACTATTGATCTCATAATATGTTCGCTGTAAAGTGAAAACAGAACACCAGCCTTGTCTGGTTCCTTATTTTATATATTGGAATTGTGCTGTTTGGGCGCTGTAGCTACACATTTCACTGCACTGTTTGGTTGTTATATAGACAAATGTATCAAATGACTGGCTACACGTGTGACTGCACAGAATAAACACAAGGATGAAGTTACAAGCCGACTACATCAGACACAAGGATTCGTTCGTTCGTTCGTTCGCTAGCTTTGACCTCTGATGAAGTCCCACCCACTCAATTTTGTGGGACTGAATTTTGCGTGTAAAGTCTGTTTTATCCATTACAGGATGCCCCTCGCCATGCAGGCAGATTTACTCCGACTTCAGAGGTACTAATTTTTAGGGAATTAGTAAAACCCAGGTGTCCTCGCCAGGGTACGAACCCCGGCTGTTGCCGTGGTAAGCCAACCGCCTATCGATTGCGCTAACCGGACACCCAGACACAAGGATGAAGTTACAAGCCGACTACATCAAACACATCCACGAAGCGGTACACGGTCTGCATGAGAATCAACTCGACTGTTTCATTTTACCTGAACTAGTATAATAATCGTTGTCTATGCCTGAACTAGTATAGTAATCGTTGTCTATGCCTGAACTAGTATAGTAATCGTTGTCTATGCCTGAACTAGTATAGTAATCGTTGTCTATGCCTGAACTAGTATAATAATCGTTGTCTATGCCTGAACTAGTATAATAACCGTTGTCTATGCCTGAACTAGTATAATAATCGTTGTCTATGCCTGAACTAGTATAATAACCGTTGTCTATGCCTGAACTAGTATAATAATCGTTGTCTATGTCTGAACTAGTATAGTAATCGTTGTCTATGCCTGAACTAGTATAATAATCGTTGTCTATGCCTGAACTAGTATAATAATCGTTGTCTATGCCTGAACTAGTATAATAATCGTTGTCTATGCCTGAACTAGTATAATAATCGTTGTCTATGCCTGAACTAGTATAGTAATCGTTGTCTATGCCTGAACTAGTATAGTAATCGTTGTCTATGCCTGAACTAGTATAGTAATCGTTGTCTATGCCTGAACTAGTATAATAATCGTTGTCTATGCCTGAACTAGTATAATAATTGTTGTCTATGCCTGAACTAGTATAATAAACGTTGTCTATGCCTGAACTAGTATAATAATCGTTGTCTTATGCCTGAACTAGTATAGTAATCGTTGTCTATGCCTGAACTAGTATAGTAATCGTTGTCTATGCCTGAACTAGTATAGTAATCGTTGTCTATGCCTGAACTAGTATAATAATCGTTGTCTATGCCTGAACTAGTATAATAATCGTTGTCTATGCCTGAACTAGTATAATAATCGTTGTCTATGCCTGAACTAGTATAGTAATCGTTGTCTATGCCTGAACTAGTATAGTAATCGTTGTCTATGCCTGAACTAGTATAGTAATCGTTGTCTATGCCTGAACTAGTATAATAATCGTTGTCTATGCCTGAACTAGTATAATAATTGTTGTCTATGCCTGAACTAGTATAATAAACGTTGTCTATTCCTGAACTAGTATAATAATCGTTGTCTATGCCTGAACTAGTATAGTAATCGTTGTCTATGCCTGAACTAGTATAATAATCGTTGTCTATGCCTGAACTAGTATAGTAATCGTTGTCTATGCCTGAACTAGTATAATAATCGTTGTCTATGCCTGAACTAGTATAGTAATCGTTGTCTATGCCTGAACTAGTATAATAATCGTTGTCTATGCCTGAACTAGTATAATAATCGTTGTCTATGCCTGAACTAGTATAGTAATCGTTGTCTATGCCTGAACTAGTATAGTAATCGTTGTCTATGCCTGAACTAGTATAATAATCGTTGTCTATGCCTGAACTAGTATAATAATCGTTGTCTATGCTGAACTAGTATAATAATTGTTGTCTATGCCTGAACTAGTATAATAAACGTTGTCTATGCCTGAACTATAGCCCGTGTGTTACCGGGGCCCCATTATGTGGGATGTAAAGAATAGTGACACTGTGACCTTCCAGGCATGTCGTATGAGGCGACTAAGGAGATTAATCGATGGCTTGACAAGCTGTCATTGTAAAAAGCATTGTTATGGAAACAGACCATAGATTTTAGAAGCAGTGATCTCTGCAATATGTGCCATTTTGGCACGCAAGGTTTCTATTTTTGAGATTGTGGTTCTGCCCTATGTGCCGTCTTCGGCTCGAAAGGACAATAGATAGATAGATGCCTGAACTAGTATAATAATCGTTGTCTTATGCCTGAACTAGTATAGTAATCGTTGTCTATGCCTGAACTAGTATAATAATCGTTGTCTATGCCTGAACTAGTATAATAACCGTTGTCTATGCCTGAATTAGTATAATAATCGTTGTCTATGCCTGAACTAGTATAGTAATCGTTGTCTATGCCTGAACTAGTATAATAATCGTTGTCTATGCCTGAACTAGTATAATAATCGTTGTCTATGCCTGAACTAGTATAATAATCGTTGTCTATCTTGATATTAGACAAGCACCTATGTCATCATTTGTAAATGGACCTGGCTGAGATATTCAACACAACAACACCCAGCAACAACTGATAATGAAGTAAATGTTGAGCTTTCAGTTCATCGGATCATCCTTTTATTCTCTCCCCCTTCCCCCCCCCCCCCCCCAAATCTTCCCAACAACCTTTACAACCACCAGGAATAATTTGTGGTAGACCGCGCTATAGACGCCTGTCTGTGACAGATATAAGATGTTTTCTGTGACAGATTTAAGATTATCTCTGTGACAGATATACGATTATCTCTGTGACAGATATAAGATGATCTCTGTGACAGATATGAGATGATCTCTGTCTGTGATAGATACAAGATGACCTCTGTCTGTGGCAGATGTAAGACGACCTATGTCTGTGTCAGATATAAGACAACCCCTGTATGTGGCAGATATAAGACGACCTCTGTCTGTGTCAGATATAAGACCACCCCTGTATGTGGCAGATATAAGATGACATCTGTCTGTGTCAGATATAAGATGACCCCTGTATGTGGCAGATATTAGATGACCTCTGTCTGTGTCAGATATAAGACAACCCCTGTATGTGGCAGATATAAGACGACCTCTGTCTGTGTCAGATATAAGATGACCCCTGTATATGGCAGATATTAGATGACCTCTGTCTGTGTCAGATATAAGACAACCCCTGTATGTGTCAGATATAAGACGACCTCTGTCTGTGTCAGATATAAGATGACCCTGTATGTGGCAGATATAAGATGACCTCTGTCTGTGTCAGATATAAGACGACCTCTGTCTGTGTCAGATATAAGATGACCCCTGTATATGGCAGATATTAGATGACCTCTGTCTGTGTCAGATATAAGACAACCCCTGTATGTGTCAGATATAAGACGACCTCTGTCTGTGTCAGATATAAGACAACCCTGTATGTGTCAGATATAAGACGACCTCTGTCTGTGTCAGATATAAGATGACCTCTGTCTGTGTCAGATATAAGATGACCTCTGTCTGTGTCAGATATAAGACGACCTCTGTCTGTGTCAGATATAAGATGACCTCTGTCTGTGTCAGATATAAGATGACCCCTGCCTGTGGCAGATATAAGACGACCTCTGTCTGTGACAGATATAAGACAACCCCTGTATGTGTCAGATATAAGACGACCTCTGTCTGTGTCAGATATAAGATGACCCCTGTATGTGGCAGATATAAGATGACCTCTGTCTGTGTCAGATATAAGATGACCTCTGTCTGTGTCAGATATAAGACGACCTCTGTCTGTGTCAGATATAAGATGACCTCTGTCTGTGTCAGATATAAGATGACCTCTGTCTGTGTCAGATATAAGACGACCTCTGTCTGTGTCAGATATAAGATGACCCCTGCCTGTGGCAGATATAAGACGACCTCTGTCTGTGACAGATATAAGACGACCCCTGTCTGTGGCAGATATAAGACGACCCCTGCCTGTGGTAGAGATAAGACGACCCCTGTCTGTGTCAGATATAAGACGACCTCTGTCTGTGTCAGATATAAGATGACCTCTGTCTGTGTCAGATATAAGACGACCTCTGTCTGTGTCAGATATAAGACGACCTCTGTCTGTGTCAGATATAAGATGACCTCTGTCTGTGTCAGATATAAGACGACCTCTGTCTGTGTCAGATATAAGATGACCTCTGTCTGTGTCAGATATAAGATGACCTCTGTCTGTGTCAGATATAAGACGACCTCTGTCTGTGTCAGATATAAGATGACCTCTGTCTGTGTCAGATATAAGATGACCTCTGTCTGTGTCAGATATAAGACGACCTCTGTCTGTGTCAGATATAAGATGACCTCTGTCTGTGTCAGATATAAGATGACCCCTGCCTGTGGTAGAGATAAGACGACCTCTGTCTGTGGCAGATATAAGATGACCCCTGCCTGTGGCAGATATAAGACGACCCCTGCCTGTGGTAGAGATAAGACGACCTCTGTCTGTGACAGATATAAGATGACCTCTGTCTGTGTCAGATATAAGATGACCCTGTCTGTGGCAGATATAAGATGACCTCTTTCTGTGTCAGATATAAGATGACCCCTGCCTGTGGTAGAGATAAGACGACCTCTGTCTGTGGCAGATATAAGATGACCCCTGTATGTGGCAAATATAAGACGACCCCTGTCTGTGACAGATATAAGACGACCCCTGTCTGTGTCAGATATAAGACGACCCTGTCTGTGTCAGATATAAGATGACCCCTGTCTGTGTCAGATATAAGACGACCCCTGTCTGTGTCAGATATAAGACGACCTCTGTCTGTGTCATATATAAGACGACCTCTGTCTGTGTCAGATATAAGATGACCCCTGTATGTGGCAGATATAAGACGACCCCTGTCTGTGTCAGATATAAGATGACCCCTGTATGTGGCAGATATAAGATGACCCCTGCCTGTGGCAGATATAAGATGACCTTTGTCTGTGTCAGATATAAGATGACCCTGCCTGTGGCAGATATAAGATGACCTCTGTCTGTGTCAGATATAAGATGACCCCTGTATGTGGCAGATATAAGATGACCCCTGCCTGTGTCAGATATAAGATGACCTCTGTCTGTGTCAGATATAAGATGACCCCTGCCTGTGGCAGATATAAGATGACCTCTGTCTGTGTCAGATATAAGATGACCTCTGTCTGTGGCAGATATAAGATGACCCCTGTATGTGGCAGATATAAGACGACCCTGTCTGTGACATATATAAGACGACCTCTGTCTGTGTCAGATATAAGATGACCTCTGTCTGTGGCAGATATAAGATGACCTCTGTATGTGGCAGATATAAGACGACCCCTGTCTGTGACATATATAAGACGACCTCTGTCTGTGTCAGATATAAGATGACCCCTGTATGTGGCAGATATAAGATGACCCCTGTATGTGGCAGATATAAGACGACCTCTGTCTGTGTCAGATATAAGATGACCCTGTATGTGGCAGATATAAGATGACCCCTGTATGTGGCAGATATAAGATGACCCCTGTATGTGGCAGATATAAGATGACCTCTGTCTGTGACAGATATAAGATGACCTCTGTCTGTGTCAGATATAAGATGACCCCTGTATGTGGCAGATATAAGATGACCCCTGTATGTGGCAGATATAAGATGACCCCTGTATGTGGCAGATATGAGAAGACCTCTGTCTGTGACAGATATAAGATGACCTCTGTCTGTGACAGATATAAGATGACCTCTGTCTGTGTCAGATATAAGATGACCTCTGTCTGTGTCAGATATAAGATGACCTCTGTCTGTGGCAGATATAAGACGACCCCTGTCTGTGACAGATATAAGACGACCCTGTCTGTGACAGATATAAGACGACCCTGTCTGTGACAGATATAAGACGACCCCTGCCTGTGTCAGATATAAGACGACCCCTGTCTGTGACAGATATAAGACGACCTCTGTCTGTGACAGATATAAGACAACCCCTGTCTGTGACAGATAAAAGACGACCCCTGCCTGTGTCAGATATAAGACGACCCCTGCCTGTGACAGATATAAGACGACCCCTGCCTGTGACAGATATAAGACGACCTATGTCTGTGGCAGATATAAGACGACCCCTGTCTGTGACAGATATAAGACGACCCCTGCCTGTGGTAGAGATAAGACGACCCCTGTCTGTGACAGATATAAGACGACCCCTGTCTGTGACAGATATAAGACGACCCTTGTCTGTGGCAGATATAAGACGACCCCTGTCTGTGGCAGATATAAGACGACCCCTGTCTGTGACTGATATAAGACGACCCCTGTCTGTGACAGATATAAGACGACCCCTGTCTGTGGCAGATATAAGACGACCCCTGTCTGCTAGATTTTTATCAACGACAGCTAAATAGTCATCGTCAGGTCGCATCTCCAACAGAAGGTTACATTCACCACAGCTCGTGTAGTTAGATCTCCTACAGAAGGTTGCATTTACCACAGCTCGTGTAGTCAGATCTCCCACAGAACGTTACATTCACCACAGCTCGTCTGATAGAATCTCTGTCTTTTACATTCATCACAGCTCGTCTGATAGAATCTCTGTCCTTAGCCAGATCTTCCACAGAATGTTGCATTCACCACAGCTTGTCTGAAAGAATCTCTGTCTCTAGCCAGATCTCCCACTTCTTCTGCTGTCATGTCCAAGATCTCCTTGATATTTTGAAACCACCTTCTTCTTGGTCTGCCCCTGATGCGTCGCCCAGGAACCACGCCTTCCATAATTGTTCTTTCCAACCGCTGTCTTTTGACGTGGCCGTAGTATTTTAATTTCTTCTGTAAAATGGTGTATATAATGCATCACTTGTTCATGGTGGCATTTTTAAAATTATGTCTTCATTGCTCTTGTTCGCTACCTAAGGTACTGAAGGATCTGTAGCATTTTGTTTCTGATGAATCGATTTTCTTCCTTGCCGTTTGCGAGATTGTCCATGATTCACAACCGTATGTAGTTATCGGGGAAATACATGTCCTTAGTAATTTAAATTTACTGCATTGCTGGTCTTGTGCCACATGTTCTTCGTGACTTTTAATTGTTGTGTTGCTATTGCTAATCTTCTTTTGATCGCTTTCTGACAGTCTCCATTGTTAGTTACTACAGATCCCAGATATTCAAAGTTTGTTACAATTTCAAGTTCTTCACTGTTGATGATTTTGCGTTGGCTTTTTGTTTTGTCAAGTAACATTATCTTAGTTTTCTATTGGTTTACATTGAAGTTTTTCTTCACCCAGATTTTTAACATACTCAATTGTCTCTTTCAAACCTTCAGCACTGTTTGAGAGGAGGTCTGTGTCATCAGCGCATCTGAATTCTGGAATTATGTTGCCATTTATTGTGAAAGGGTTGAACCTAACAAATCTATCATCGTTTTTGACATGTTTCATGATGGTCTCATCATAGATGTTGACCAGGTATGGAGAGAAGATGCACCCATGCCTCACCACTTTTTAAACTTCAAACAAATTTGATGTTTCGTCCCTGTTCTGATCGCTACTTACTGTTCGTGATATAGTGATTCGATAAGTTGTATTAGGTGTGTTGGAAAGTCACTCCAGTAATCGTAGCCGGTTCGGCATTGAGAATCGTCTCACAATCTTATTGGGTTCGCTATCCCCACAAGGCATGAACATGTCGCTCTCATATACATACGATGCCTACTATACACCTCTTACCCTCATGCGCACCTATATATGTGTGCATATCTGTCTGCATGTGTACTTGCACATATGCACACCTATGGGTGTTTATGGATGTGTTTTGTGGTAATATATACATACGTATGCGTTTATGATTGTATGGTAATACACACATGCGTTTGGGCACATCTGTTCGGTGTGCACACCATCGCTGCAGATATACACATATTTATGTGATCGCTTGGGTACGTGTGCATGTATGGGATCGTGTTTGTGTGTGTGTGTGTGTATGGGTTGTATGTATATGTAGTCCTGTCATATATCATATATATATGTATTTTTGTCGTGTAGATACACTTATTGGGACTTACGCCCATATAAGCGTTTCCAGTAATAGTAGAGCCTGGGATCTAGTAGCCACCTTCACATATTGTTACAACCCTTCCCCTTATACCCGTGTCCGCTCCGTCAGTAGGCATTATCAATTTCAGCCCAGTCGATGTTTGACCAAACTCCAGACAACAGGAAAGTGACTTATTTCCCTTGTTTGATAGTCTCGCATATTATCGCCATGTAATTAGATTTATGTCTATATCCTTATCTATTTTTGTGCTGTTGTTTATTATTACTGCTGAAGGTCTACTTGGCCGAAACGTCATTCTACTTTTGTTTTGTCTCCTACCTACGTAAAGCTGTTACCATACCACATTTTCCTTTTATTTTTAAATTGTCATTCTTATCATCAGCTTTACATCTTGAAACATTTTTTTTCCTTTACTCATCTGTTGGAAGCCCTTATCTTTCATGATGTTCCACAGTGAAAGCCCTTGCTGTAATCTATGAAGCATGTATGCAGTTCTATGTTGTATTCCCTACACTTCACAAAGCCCTTGCTGTAATCTATGAAGCATGTATGCAGTTCTATGTTGTATTCCCTACACTTCACAAAGCCCTTGCTGTAATCTATGAAGCATGTATGCAGTTCTATGTTGTATTCCCTACACTTCACAAAGCCCTTGCTGTAATCTATGAAGCATGTATGCAGTTCTATGTTGTATTCCCTACACTTCACAAAGCCTTGCTGTAATCTATGAAGCATGTATGCAGTTCTATGTTGTATTCCCTACACTTCACAAAGCCCTTGCTGTAATCTATGAAGCATGTATGCAGTTCTATGTTGTATTCCCTACACTTCACAAAGCCCTTGCTGTAATCTATGAAGCATGTATGCAGTTCTATGTTGTATTCCCTACACTTCACAAAACCCTTACTGTAATCTATGAAGCATGTATGCAGTTCTATGTTGTATTCCCTACACTTCACAAAGACCTTGCTGTAATGTATGAAGCATGTATGCAGTTCTATGTTGCATTCCCTACACTTCTCAAAGACCTTGTTGTAATCTATGAAGTATATAAGCAGTTATATGTTGTATTTCCTACACTTCTCAAAGACCTTGCTGTAATCTATGAAGTATGTATGCAGTTATATGTTGTATTCCCTACACTTCTCAAAGACCTTGTTGTAATCTATGAAGTATATAAGCAGTTATATGTTGTATTCCCTACACTTCTCAAAGACCTTGCTGTAATCTATGAAGTATATAAGCAGTTATATGTTGTATTCCCTACACTTCACAAAGCCCTTGTTGTAATCTATGAAGTATATAAGCAGTTATATGTTGTATTTCCTACACTTCTCAAAGACCTTGCTGTAATCTATGAAGTATATAAGCAGTTATATGTTGTATTTCCTACACTTCACAAAGACCTTGCTGTAATCTATGAAGTATATAAGCAGTTATATGTTGTATTTCCTACACTTCTCAAAGACCTTGCTGTAATCTATGAAGTATGTATGCAGTTATATGTTGTATTCCCTACACTTCTCAAAGACCTTGTTGTAATCTATGAAGTATATAAGCAGTTATATGTTGTATTCCCTACACTTCTCAAAGACCTTGCTGTAATCTATGAAGTATATAAGCAGTTATATGTTGTATTCCCTACACTTCACAAAGCCCTTGTTGTAATCTATGAAGTATATAAGCAGTTATATGTTGTATTTCCTACACTTCTCAAAGACCTTGCTGTAATCTATGAAGTATATAAGCAGTTATATGTTGTATTTCCTACACTTCTCAAAGACCTTGCTGTAATCTATGAAGTATGTATGCAGTTATATGTTGTATTCCCTACATTCTCAAAGACCTTGTTGTAATCTATGAAGTATATAAGCAGTTATATGTTGTATTCCCTACACTTCTCAAAGACCTTGTTGTAATCTATGAAGTATATAAGCAGTTATATGTTGTATTTCCTACACTTCTCAAAGACCTTGCTGTAATCTATGAAGCATGTAAGCAGTTATATGTTGTATTCCCTACACTTCACAAAGCCCTTGTTGTAATCTATGAAGCATGTAAGCAGTTCTTTGTTATATTCCCTACACTTCATCAAAAACCTTGCTGTAATGTATGTAGTAGTAGTATGTAAGCAGTTCTATGTTTGATTCCCTACACTTCACAAAGACCTTGCTGTAATCTATAAAGTATGTATGCCGTCTGTATTCCCTACACTTCTCAAGAATCGTTCTCATGACGGTAATAATATAGTGACGATATAGTCCATGGTTGGATCCAAAATGGAGGAATTATTTTTTTCACCCTCTTGGTATAGACTCGTTGATCAGAGGTTTAACAAGCCGCTATTGTAAAAACGATTTTGTTAATGAAACGTAGACCTCTTTACAAGGATTGAAAACTGCTAGAATAAAAATTTAGATAAGAGAAGGAGTATCTGGGTCTACGCCCTATGGGCCGGCTACGGCTCTAAAGGTAAATAGATAGATGGATAGTCTTCGGATAGCCGGTGAGAAATTAGAGCTCTCATCTATTGTAGATACATAGACATTCATTATTGGAGCTCTCAATGAGAAGGAGTCAGTAAAGAAGAGCGCGTCGCGGTTGCTGTGCAACAAGGGAGGTCAGTTTGTTGGAAGGGAATTCGGTTGTGAGAATATTTTTATTATTTGTTATAAGTTGCGGTAAAGCCCTAATTTAGCGCCGTAAATTATTCCCGCTAAACGAGTGATCTTTCCTGATTAACCGCGCGTATTTAAATGTATCAAGTGCTTCTAGTTTTTGTGTGAATTTGATTTTTAAACGAGGTTTAGGGCTAGGTACGACGGGCCCTTTGCTTTAGTCTTAGTTAGGCGAGGGCTGTATAGTGTATTGTATAATACATTTTATAAATAATAATAATATATTCGCAACCTTAACGGCCCCGTGGGTCTTCTAATGACAGATTAGAGAACGACCGAATAAAGGGAAAAGGGATGTTACTTCAAGCAGAAATAGTTTACGACGCTAAACTAGGACTTTACCTAAGTTGCTCACAAACAATTTGTAAATACTACTACTACTACTACTACTACTACTACTACTACTACTACTACTACTACTACTACTACTTATACAACTAGTATTACTACTAAAAGTGCTAATACTAGTAATACTATTACTATTATTACTTATTTTACTACTACTGTCACAGTCTATAGAGTTTAACTACTGTCACAGTCTTAGTCTATAGAACTTAACTACTGTCACAGTCTATAGAACTTAATTACTGTCACAGTCTATATAACTTAACTACTGTCACAGTCTATAGAGCTTAACTACTGTCACAGTCTATAAAACTTAGTCTACTGTCACAGTCTATGGAACTTAACTACTGTCATAGTCTATAGAACTTAACTACTGTCACAGTCTATAGAACTTAACTACTGTCACAGTCTATAGAACTTAATTACTGTCACAGTCTATATAACTTAACTACTGTCACAGTCTATAGAGCTTAACTACTGCCACAGTCTATAAAACTTAGTCTACTGTCACAGTCTATGGAACTTACTACTGTCATAGTCTATAGAACTTAACTACTGTCACAGTCTATAGAACTTAACTACTGTCACAGTCTATAAACTTAACTACTGTCACAGTCTATAGAACTTAACTACTGTCACAGTCTATAGAACTTAACTACTGTCACAGTCTATAGAACTTAACTACTGTCACAGTCTATAGAACTTAACTACTGTCACAGTCTATAGAACTTAACTACTGTCACAGTCTATAGAACTTAACTACTGTCACAGTCTATAGAACTTAACTACTGTCACAGTCTATAGAACTTAACTACTGTCACAGTCTATAGAACTTAACTACTGTCACAGTCTATAGAACTTAACTACTGTCACAGTCAATAAAACTTAACTACTGTCACAGTCTATAAAACTTAACTACTGTCACAGTCTATAGAACTTAACTACTGTCACAGTCTATAGAACTTAACTACTGTCACAGTCTATAAAACTTAACTACTGTCACAGTCTATAGAACTTAACTACTGTCACAGTCTATAGAACTTAACTACTGTCACAGTCTATAGAACTTAACTACTGTCACAGTCTATAAAACTTAACTACTGTCACAGTCTATAGAACTTAACTACTGTCACAGTCTATAGAACTTAACTACTGTCACAGTCTATAGAACTTAACTACTGTCACAGTCTATAGAACTTAACTACTGTCACAGTCTATAGAACGTAACTACTGTCACAGTCTATAGAACTTAACTACTGTCACAGTCTATAAAACTTAGTCTACTGTCACAGTCTATAGAACTTAACTACTGTCACAGTCTATAAAACTTAGTCTACTGTCACAGTCTATAGAACTTAACTACTGTCACAGTCTATAAAACTTAGTCTACTGTCACAGTCTATAGAACTTAACTACTGTCACAGTCTATAGAACTTAACTACTGAACTACTGTCACAGTCTATAGAACTTAACTACTGTCACAGTCTATAGAACTTAACTACTGTCACAGTCTATAGAACTTAACTACTGTCACAGTCTATAGAACTCAACTACTGTCCCTGTCTAGGGAGTCGCGATAGCTCAGTGGTTAGTGAATTGGACTACAAAGGACAAGAGGTAGGGTTCGATCCCAACCGACGGCTTCCAGGTTCACCCAGCCTTTAATGGGTACCGGATTTTTTTCTGGGAAAGTAAAGCGGCACGGGCGTAATACTGACCTCATTACCCCAAAAATCATGTGCCGATGGTCTGTAAAATTTATGGTCACTAACACCATATTACCTATACGCCACTTGGCGTGACGGGGTACTTTACTTTTTACTTTACTGTCCTTGTCTACTACTACTCTAACTTATACTCTTATTATATCATCATCATCAAGTACCAGGCCTGCTGGCGTAGTTCATCATGTCTCTCCACAACTTTCGATCTCGGCAGCTATTTATCATTTCTGTTGTTAACCTTCTGCCAAGCCATTCTCTTAAGTGTCTGGTACTTTTCTCTTTGCTTCCCTCTATCTCTTTGTCCATCAATTTTTTCAGTTGTTACAATATATTCCAACTGTTTTCTTCTCATTACTTGGCCAAAAAATGATGATTGTTTCTTCCTAATATTGGAAATTAGCTTTCTTATTATATATTCTATCTGTTTATTACTCTAAATTTTTGTCCTTTCAAGCTGAGGACGTCACATAGGCAGAAGTTCTAGACTTTCCGTGTCCAAGGGTCTTTGATATTTAGTGTTAGACTTTGTACAGGACCTACATTATGTCCCACCTCATGCCTTGTTCTGGGTGAACTGCTCACCCTCCCAAGGGAGCTGATGCATGCTGTTGTCGTGCCTTTCACCTCAGTGTTCTTTTTAGTGTTTTTCAATATCTGCCTCTTTTTCTTTTACCCCCTGGCTCCCATTTGAGGGCCTACTTAGAGATTCTCTTGTTGTCTCCTCTCATGCCAACATTTGACTAAATTCTTTTCTTGATTATAGATGATCATGTTACTACTGAGAGCAACAACAATACCATAGGTCTGCAATTATTGTCTTTTCCTCAATAATAATAATAGTTTAATAAACGAATACATGTACACAGTAAAAGTGTACACAAATACAGATGAAGATGTTTCTAACTAGGTCATGTGACCTAGATGATGACTTTCTCCATCAAGTTCACCTTATGTTGAAATTATTTTGCCAACGGCTTTACCCTGAATTTGTCCTCCAATGAGTTCTCCCTATTACCCACACCCAAGCTCTTACCCTGAATCTGTCCTCGAATGAGTTCTCCCTATTACCCACACTTCCAAGCTCTTACCCTGAATCTGTCCTCCAATGAGTTCTCCCTATTACCCACACCCAAGCTCTTACTCTGAATCTGTCCTCCAATGAGTTCTCCCTATTACCCACACCCAAGCTCTTACCCTGAATTTGTCCTCCAATGAGTTCTCCCTATTACCCACACCCAAGCTCTTACTCTGAATCTGTCCTCCAATGAGTTCTCCCTATTACTCACACCAAGCTCTTACCCTGAATTTGTCCTCCAATGAGTTCTCCCTATTACCCACACCCAAGCTCTTACCCTGAATTTGTCCTCCAATGAGTTCTCCCTATTACCCACACCCAAGCTCTTACCCTGAATCTGTCCACCTCCTTCCACAATCCGTCTGCAATCCGGATCCAGAAAACACCTACCAATCCTCCTCTGTGATCCCATCACTCACCTTCTGTTCTCTGTCCCCCCATTGTTGGTTTTTAAGTACAGCGTGAACCTTTGGGACATTTTGGTTATGAGCTGCCTCCGCAATCATAGCCTGGGCCTGAGGGCCACTGCAACAAATCATGCAGTACATGCCCTTTCATACCACAGACTAACCAAGTTCTCTTCCCAAATGGTCCCTTTCATATCCAGGAAGACTTCATGTGTGTATCCCATAATCTTATATATGCTTTCATCTGCAACCACAGTCATAAGATATATAATGGCCAAACAGGCCGTGGTCTAGAGAGTAGGGTATGTGAACACTTGACAAACATCAAACACGATTCCAGAACTTTCGTCGTCTCCCATTTTTCAATCTCCAGGTCATCATACCCTGCAAGGACATCATCTCATCCTCTTCAAATGCTCACAGTTGGCTCTCACTGAAGACCAAATTTAGGTCGAACTCTCCAGACAAGAAAGCCAAACTCTTTTCACTCTTTCCTTAAATACTGGCCTCCTCTTCTTCCATACTCTCCTATGTCCTATCATTATTCCTCACTGTGTTATCCTCTCCTGCTCTTCTTCCCCTTTATCATCTCTTTATCCTCCTTCCGTATGAGTCTGTTCATACATCCTCATGGGACCCTTTCTCCTTTTTCGCTATGTGTGGCTCCTTTCTCGCTATATTTTGCTCCTTTCTCACTATGTGTGGCTCCTTTCTCACAATGTGTGGCTCCTTTCTCACAATGTGTGGCTCCTTTCTCACATTTCTTGGCTCCTTTCTCGCTATATTATGCTCCTTTCACACAATGTGTGGCTCCTTTCTCACAATGTGTGGCTCCTTTCTCACATTTCTTGGCTCCTTTCTCGCTATATTATGCTCCTTTCACACAATGTGTGGCTCCTTTCTCGCTATATTTTGCTCCTTTCTCACAATGTGTGGCTCCTTTCTCACAATGTGTGGCTCCTTTCTCACAATGTGTGGCTCCTTTCTCACTATATTTTTATCCTTTATCACTATGTGAGACTCCTTTCTCACTATGCAAGGCTCCTTTCTCACTATGTGAGGCTCCTTTCTCACAATGTGTGGCTCCTTTCTCACATTGTTTGGCTCCTTTCTCACTATGCGAGGCTCCTTTCTCACAATGTGTGGCTCTTTTCTCAAATTGTGTGGCTCCTTTCTCACATTGTTTGTCTCCTTTCTCACTATGCGAGGCTCCTTTCTCACAATGTGTGGCTCCTTTCTCACAATGTGTGGCTCCTTTCTCACATTGTTTGGCTCCTTTCTTACATTGTTTGGCTCCTTTCTCACTATGCGAGGCTCCCTTCTGACAATGTGTGGCTCCTTTCTCACATTGTTTGGCTCCTTTCTCACATTGTTTGGCTCCTTTCTTACATTGTTTGGCTCCTTTCTCACTATGCGAGGCTCCTTTCTCACAATGTGTGGCTCCTTTCTCACAATGTGTGGCTCCTTTCTCACATTGTTTGGCTCCTTTCTCACTATGCGAGGCTCCTTTCTCACTATGTGAGGCTCCTTTCCTGCTATGTTTGGCTCCTTTCTGGCCCTCAAAATCCAACCTGTGCTATTGACTATTTACCATGTGACTAACAAGCACGTGTGTCCTGGTCACTCTTCCACTTCCGATCATTCTGACCCCCATGAGTCCATCACCTCACATCACCTAATATCACCGCATATCACCCATATCACCTCACATCACCTACCTCACATCACCTCACATCATCTCACATTAGCTCACATTACCTCACATCACCTCAATGTCATCTCACATCAGTTCAATGTCACCTCACATCAGCTCACATCACCTCACATCAGCTCATGTCACCTCACATCACCTCACATCAGCTCACATCACCTCACATCATCTCACATTACCTCACATCACATCGCCTCACATTACCTCACAACACCTCACATCACCTCACATCAGCTCACATTACCTCACATCATCTCACATTACCTCACATCACCTCACATCATCATGCTAAGATAAGTGCTTGTGTTTCATGTTTGATTCTGTATTAGTATTTGTGGTTCTTGTACCTGATAAATGCTCTTGCTCAAACATCATAGTTTGTCTCATCCATCTAGGGGGTTGAGCTGGTTAATAATATTTTATGTTTATGTCCCATGACATGATCAACACATCCCTTACCGAAAACAGCACATGTATATAAAATATCTAAAATAAAATTAATTCAAACACCATTGTTTAATCACACATGATAGATTCACACACGTCTGATATATTCTGCAGTTTTTATGAAGAAATGTAACAGTTCTTATTAATTTAGAAACTGCATTCTTTAGGGGAAATTCCTGGTAGTGGGTGTGGCAAGATGGCAGCTCTAGACATGTCCAACATTTACCAGTTTGGAGTCAGTGAGAAGGTCAAGGAAATGGAGGCAGAGCTTGAGCATGAACTGGCTGAACTCAGAGCAGAGCTCGAGGAGGTTGATTTGCCAGCTAGGATCACCAGGTCAGATGGAGTTGTTCTTGTTTGTAATGGCGGGATCATAGCTGACTAAATGGTTGGGGTCATAGCTGACTAAATGGTTGGGGTCATAGCTGACTAAATAGTGCTTATGGTGGGATCATAGCTGACTAAATAGTTGGGATCATAGGTGACTAAACAGTTGGGATCATAGGTGACTAAATACTTGGAATCATAGCTGACTAAATAGTTGGGATCATAGGTGACTAAATAGCTGGGATTATAGCTGACTAAATAGTTGGGATCATAGGTGACTAAATAGTTGGGATCATAGGTACTAAATAGTTGGGATCATAGGTACTAAATAGTTGGGATTAAAGCTGAATAAATAGTTGGGGTCATAGCTGACTAAATACTTGGGATCATAGCTGACTAAATAGTTGGGATCATAGCTGACTAAATAGTTGGGATCATAGCTGACTAAATAGTTGGGATCATAGCTGACTAAATAGTGCTTATGGTGGGATCATAGCTGACTAAAGAGTGCTTATGGTGGAAAAGAGGGCTCTTTTTGTGCAAAAGAGCACATATTGATCTGTTGCAATGGCAGATACCCAGCAGGTTCTGCTAATACTTCAGTTCACCAAACATCCCTTCAGTTCACCAAATGTTATTTCAGTTCACCAGATATTCTTTCAGTTCACCTAATATTTATCATATTTTATTTCTATCTATCTATCTATCTATTGACCTTTCGAGCCGTAACCGGCCCATAGGGCGTAGACCAAGATACACCTTCTCCTATATGAATTTTTGTTCTAGCAGTTTTCTTTTAAAGATATTTTATTAAATCTCGCCATCTGTCTCTGTTCTGTGCAAGCAGTTCTATCTCATTGAGGGAGCCGATTCCTGCTGCTCTTGCCTCTCTCATCAATGTTCTTCTCAGTGTCTCCCTGGGTCTTCCTCTTTTTCTTTTACCTGTTGTTTCCCATATGAGGGCTTGCTTTGCTATTCGATTATTATCTCTTCTCATCACATGTCCAACGTATGACCATCGTCTTTTCTTTATTACTGAAGATATTAGTGGTTGATTGGCGATTTCTCTAATTTCCTCGTTTGTTTTGAATTCGTTCCATTCTATACCAAGTATTTTCCTTAGACATTTATTTTCGAATGCGTTCAACTTTGTTTCTATATCTCTTGTTGTTTTCCAGCTTTCAGACGCATACGTAAGGGTTGATAGTACATTTGATTTGAATAGCCTAAGTTTTGTGTTTGTGCTAATGAGTTTTGATTTCCACAACTTTTCAAGGCTTCTGAAAGACATTGCTGCTTTAGCCAGTCTGATTCTAATTTCTTTGCTCGTATCCCCTTCTCGATCAATGTGACTTCCAAGATAGATAAAGTGATCGATCTCTTCTACTGGTTTGTTTTCCATGTATATTTTGTCACTTGTTGGAATTAAACTTTTCATGACTTTAGTCTTTTCATGATTGACCTCAAGCCCAATTTTGCTGGCTATTGATGATAGTTCATTTGTGTTTTCCTGCATCGTTTTTATCTGACTGCTGATGAGAACTATGTCATCAGCAAAGTCGAGGTCCTCCAAATGGTCTCCTTGTATCCATTCGATGCCTTTATTACCAGTGCAGCATTTCTTCATTATGAAGTCCATAACAATTCCAAATAACAAGGGCGATAAAATACATCCTTGTTTAACCCCAGTTTCTATTGGGAAACATTCGCTCAGTCCTTCCTCTGTTCGAACTGCACATGTGTAACCATCATACATGTCTTTGATAATATTTATGATTTTTGATGGTAAACCATATTGCTTCAGAATTTTCCACAAAGAATCTCTATGAATACTATCAAATGCTTTTTTGAAGTCGATGAAGTTAAGTACAAAAGGTTTTTGCTTTTCAATATGTTCCTC
Source organism: Megaustenia siamemsis (assembly GCA_032433765.1). Classification (NCBI taxonomy): domain Eukaryota; kingdom Metazoa; phylum Mollusca; class Gastropoda; order Stylommatophora; family Ariophantidae; genus Megaustenia; species Megaustenia siamemsis. Next base: position 15,934,564 of record JAVIAB010000125.1, on the reverse strand, counting down.
CAATATAAGTCGTAGAGTGAAAATGTGGTCAAGACAGCTTCTCCCTTTTCTAAACCCAGCCTGTTCTTCACGCATTACTGTATCTATTGAATCTTTTATTCTATTTAGGATGATTTTACAGAATAACTTTGAGGCAACTGACAAAAGTGTCACGCCTCTCCAGTTGTTACAATCTCTAAGATTGCCCTTTTTTGGGATCTTAACAATGATTCCTTTTTTCCATTTATGAGGCGTCTTCTCTGTTTTCCAAATGATGTTGAACATTTTTTGGAGATGTATTAAATTATGGCTATCAATTGCCTTGAGGATCTCAGCTGTTAACTTATCCTCTCCAGCAGCCTTGTTATTGGCCATTAGCTTTAAGGTGGTTTCTATTTCACTCAAGGTGAAGTCATCTAAATTTACATCTAATTCTGCTGCTGGTGTTTCAGCTTCAAAATCTATTAAACTGTGAGGTAGTGGACGGTTAAGAATTTCTTTGAAGTGTTCTGCCCAACGGGCTTTTATGTCTGCGCTTGTTGTTAGCATTAATCCAGATTTGTCTAGAATTGGTGTTCCACTGGATGTATAGGTGTTTGTCAGCATCTTTTGTACTGTATAGAGAGTTCTGCTGTCTCCTGTAATTGCAGCTGTCTCTGCTTTCTCTGCCAAGTTGTCTATATAAGCTCTTGTATCTCTTCTTGCCGAACTTTTCACTTTGTTGTCTAATTCTTTGTATGTTGCTTTTGCCAGAACCTTTCCAAGATCTGTCTTTACATTAGTCACGGCTCTCTTTGCTTCTCTTCTTTCTTTGATGTATTTCCATGTGGTGTCTGAGATCCAAGCTCGTTTTTCCATTTTCTTCAGTCCGGCACTTGCTTCTGCTGCTGTCATTAGTATTTTGCTCTGTGAGTCCCACATTTCATTGATATCTAAGTCTATTTCACCGAGTGCTGAATAACAATTACTTAGCTCTATGTTAAACTTTTCCTTTATGGCTTCATCTTTCAGTTTATGACTATCAATTTTATGTGTAATTGACCTCTTCTGTTGGTTTCTAAATTTTAATCTTATTTTCCCAATGCACAGGTTGTGGTCACTATTAACATCAGCACCTCTGTAAGCTCTTACATCTATTAATGATGATCTGAATTGTTGTTTAATACATAGGTGGTCAATTTGATTTGATGTTCTATCGTCAGGAGATATCCATGTTGTTTTGTGAACATTTTTGTGTGGAAATAATGTCCCACCTATAACTAAATTTTCTATTAAACATAATTCTATTAATCTTTCTCCATTCTGACTTGTTGTGTTACAGCCTTCTCTCCCCATCACATGTTCCACTCCTGCGTTATCTTGTCCTACTTTGGCGTTGAAGTCTCCCATTACAATTAAAAGATCGTGTTTTGGTATTTTGTTTATAAGTTGTTGCAGTTGGTTATAAAAAACGTCCTTAACTTCATCATCAGCTTCGTTAGTAGGCGCATAACATTGAATAATTGAAAGTCTTCCATGTTTTGTTTTGTATCGTGTTCGTATCAGACGGCTGTTTACCGGTTCCCATTCTAATAAACTTCTTGCAGCTTTGTCTGTCATCATTATGCCTACTCCTTCACGGTGTTTTCCATCTTCCCTTCCAGAAAAAACTACTATTTTATTATCAATAGATCTCCTACCTGTTCCAAGCCAGCGCATTTCGCTTAATCCTAAAATATCTAGATCGTATCTGTCCATCTCGCTCGCGACCTGTGCATGTTTCGTCGGAGCGGCCATTGTTCGCACATTCCAGAATCCTATTTTTGTTGTTGTTTTAGGGCCGAAAAAACTATCACTACTATCTACTGCTAATTTACACATTCTGTATCAGGTCTACGTTTCATTAACAACATCGTTTTTACGATAGCGGCTTGTTAAACCTCTGATAAACGGTTCAATACCAAGCCGGAGAAAAATAATTCCTCCATTTTGGAAACAACCGGAAACTCTAAAATAAAATATTTTATTTACCCACCACTTATTTTCTTTACCCTTAGTTGATAACCTTTAGTTGATTACCTTTAGTTCATTACCCTTAGTTGATTACCTTTATTTGATTACCTTTAGTTCATTACCATTAGTTCATTTACTGTTTAAAGATCATACCAGATCTTTTTCTAAAGTTCACAAAATGTTACCTTATGTTGGCGCTCACAGTTTCTCTGTTACTGTCCAATTATATCTCTCCCCCTTCCACACACAAAAGGTATTGCCTAACTCCATCATAAGAACATGTTACCTGTGGCTGAGTCCTCCAGAAGTTCTCCTTGGCTCATGTGAATATTCATTGTCTGTACAAGATATCGGCTCACAAGAAATGAAGTCTTATTCAGATTGTGCAAAGTGACTACTGGCCATACAAGAAATGAAGTGACTACTGGCTAACACAAGAAATGATGTGACTACTGGCTAGTACAAGAAATGAAGTGGCTACTGGTTAGTACAAGAAATGAAGTGACTACTGGCTAGTACAATAAATGAAGTGACTACTGGCTAATACAAGAAATGATATGACTACTGGCTAGTACAATAAATGAAGTGACTACTGGCTAGTACAAGAAATGAAGTGGCTACTGGTTAGTACAAGAAATGATGTGACTACTGGCTAGTACAATAAATGAAGTGACTACTGGCTAGCACAAGAACTGAAGTGACTTCTGGCTAGCACAAGAAATGAAGTGACTACTGGCTAGCACAAGAAATGAAGTGACTACTGGCTAGCACAAGAAATGAAGTGACTACTGGCTAGCACAAGCAATAAAGTGACTTTTGGCTAGCACAAGCAATGGAGTGACTTCTGACTAGTAACCATCTTGTTTTTGACTGTTGATAGAAAAGCAAAAGTGGGACTCCTGGCTGAGAAATTGGTCAAACAGAAAATTGGAAGCGCAGAAATAATACAACCACTAAAATTACAACCATAAATTATATAACCACTAACATCACAACCAGAAATCATATAACCATTGACATCATCATCTTCTGTTTTCCACAAGCTCTGTCCCTATCCCAGAAAAGACCGAACACTTCAGCCAGGAGAGAAGGTTGGCTATTAAAAGAGTGCTGGAGGTAAGAAAAATGCTCCATTAACTTGGTACTTGTGGTTCATTGTAGCGAGAATAATGAGCTGTTGTGATTGTAGTTTAAGTTGAAATATTTTGTGGGGACACTACTCTTGCTATCAATGTCCTGCTTCTGTAGTTAAGGAAATAGTGGTGTAGAAAAAAAGTGGACAACATAATATTTCAACTTGAACAGATAGAATTGTTGGTAATGCAGAAAGACTAGATTGCGTAATTATACAAAATGAAACAAAGAAAGCTGCAGAAGGAGGAACTCTTCACAATTAGAGAACAAGAAACAAATATTTGACCAACTAGTTATCACTTCTACAGGAAAATATGGAAATAAATGTTGGTGACCTAGAAATGAAAGAGGGAAACTGGAGGAGGAGAAAGGCAAAGTGAGACAGGAGGAGGAGAAAGGCACGGGGGGCTGGAGGAGAAGAAAAGCAAGGCAATAGGGTGGAGGAGAAAGGTAAGGAAGACAGGAGGAGAAGTAAGGCAGGGGAGGCAGGATAAGGATAAAGGCAATGGAAACAGGATGAGTTGAAAGACAAGGAAGACAGGAGGAAAAAGACAAGGGAAGCTGGAGAAGAAGAAAGGCAAGGAGAAGGAGAAAGGCAATGGAGACCAGAGGAGAAAGGTAAAGGAGATCAAAGGAGAAAAGCAAGGTAGACTGGAGAAGAAAGAAAGGGGAAACTGGGGGAGAATTGCAAGCGAGACCATAGGTGAAAGACAAGGAAGACCAGAGAAGAAAAGCAAGGTAGACTGGAGTAGATATAAGGCAAGAGCGATCAGAGGAAAAAGCCAAGGGGGACCGAGTAGGAAAGAGACCAGAGGATAAAAGCAAGGGAGACTAGAATAATAATGAATAAATGTAACAAATACAATTGAAAGTGTATCATTTTGTGGTGTGCATTTTTGTGAAGCAATTGCATGGGGTGAAGTAGTAGACATGGGTTATGTTAGTAGACATGGGTATGTTAGTAGACATGGGTTATGTTAGAAGACATGGGTTATGTTAGTAGACATGGGTTATGTTAGAAGACATGGGTTATGTTAGTAGACATGGGTTATGTTAGTAGACATGGGTTATGTTAGTAGACATGGGTTATGTTAGTAGACATGGGCTATGTTAGAAGACATGGGTTATGTTAGTAGGCATGGGTTATGTTAGTAGAGATGGGTTATGTTAATAGGCATGGGTTATGTTAGTAGAGATGAGTTATGTTAGTAGACATGGGTTATGTTATTAATGATAGTTTGTTTTGTAAAATCTATAATTTTATGAAAATGTGTGCAGGTGAGTGTGGCCCAGCCTGTGTGTATCCAGGCAGAACAAATGAAAACAGAGATGCAGATCACAGAACAGAACGAGTACACGTCCAGCAGTCTGCCACTTTTGCTCCACCAGGTGACACTCATCATCCACCACCACATCACATATGACACCAACAACATTCTCAGTTTTTATATTCTGACAAATACTGTGCAGTGCACACAAACACGTAATACTATACCATATGATGAGCGTAACGACTTACATCTTTTGAAATCTTAGTGCACTTACTTTTTGCCATGCTGACACTCACTGACATCAACTTTTCTTCCATATTTAATTTTTCTAACATTTACTTTTTTTTTTATTTGTTTTTTGTAACTTTTAATTTGTATATCATATACTTTTTCTAATATTTACTTTTTCTTAACTCTTTTGCTGCTAAACTAGGGGCATAGCTACCCATTAAACTACTCTTGATGACGTAACAGAACGCAACATACCAACTTTAAAAAGCTATTACAAAAATAATGGTTAAACATTCTTCTTCTTCATCTTCTTCTACTTTTCAACTCCCTGTGGAGCATAGGTCTTCAACAAACACTTTCCAAGCCGTTCTGTTCCTTGCCATTTTTTAAGATCATTCCATGTCTTCCCTATCCTCTTCATCCCTGCTTCCATCCGTCATCTCCAAGAATATTTTGAACTTCCTCTTCGTCTTTTTCCTTGGGGATTACAAAAAAGGGCCTACTGTGTAATACTCTCAATTGGCTTCCGCAGTGTGTGTCCTATCATCTTCACTGTATCGCTTTATCCACTGGTATTTGACTGGTACTTTTCCATAATTCTATGTTAGTAATTTTGTCCTGACATTTCCAGCCTTTTATTCTGCACAAACATGCATTAATGAAGGCCAGTCTTAATATATGGATGTGAATCATGGACAATAGGACAACAGACAAGAAAATCACTGGAGGTTGTAGAAATGTGGTTTTATAGAAGAATGTTGAGAATACCATGGACAGCTAAGAAGAGTAATGAAAACATCCTGAAAGAGGCCTAAGCAAAAAGAGAGCTAATTTCCATTATTAGGAAGAAACAATCATCATTTTATGGCCATGTAATGAGAAAGGAACAGCTGGACTATATTGTAACAACTGGGAAAATTGAGGGAAGAAGAGATAGAGGGAAGCAAAGAGAAGAAATATCAGACAGCTTAAGAGAATGGCTTTGCAGAAGGTCAACAACAAAATTATAAATAGCTGTCGAGATCAAAAGTTGTAGAGAGACATGATCACCTACACCAGCTGGCATGGTACTTGATGATGATGATGAATTTTATCATGGAACCTGTGAAAAACAGAAGTGATCAGCACACTCGGATTTTGATAATTATTTTGAAACACAAATTTGAAAATGTTATAAATGACCATTTGCCGCTAATAAATGGTGGAAATTATGAAAAATTTAGTGTACTTTCACACTGAGGAGTTCCTGGTAACTGGTGTTTAGGAAATAGTGCCTAAACTCGCTGCTATGAGACGAACCAAAAATGGTTGAAATTGATGCATTAGCAGTCAAATGGTTTAAGTTTACTATTTCTTACTTTTAATTTTTCAGAATTTTGAATATTTCAATTATTTTAGGACTGACATTGTCATACATTGACATTTTCTAATGTTTATTTTTTCTAATTTTTTTTTTCTAATATTTATTTTTTTTAACAATTACTTTTTTAACATTTGCTTTTTCTTACAGTTACTTTTCTTAAGCTTACTTTTTCTTACGATTACTTATTCTTACGCTTACTTTTTCTTGCACTAAAATTTTCAAACATTTACATTCTCTTAACCCTTACAACTGGCTCTTTGTAAATCCTAAATGTGATTCATCAACCATTCTCATTCTACAGCATTTCACTGAGAGAATTCAACATCTGATCCATCTGAGACATTTGTACATGCTGCGGTGGAGAAGGTTCTGCCAGCACACCAGTCAGATGGAAGGCCTGTATCCTGCTTACAACGAACGACTAATGTAAGTCTTTGCTTTCATCCTCGTTCAGCTCTTCTTCTCTTTGAATAATAGTAAATCTTCAACAAATATGGCAGCCATGATAGCTCAGTGTTTAGTGAACTGGACTACAAAGGACAAGAGTCAGGTTCGATCCTGATAAATGACTTCCTGGTTCACCCAAGCTTAACTCCTGATGTCCATGGGAACGCTGTCATGGTTACTTACTTACATTTTGCCAAGTGAACGCTGAAATGGTTACTTTCATTTTATTTCGCTATAGCAAATACTACAAATTTTAAGCTACCACATCCTCAAGGGATTTAACTCTAATGGAATTTCCTGTCTTTAGACACACTTAGATTGATACAAGTACTATTTTGTTCATAAAATCGTTGAAATTTGTGTTGTTTCAAAAAATCTTCAATCAGCTGATTCGGGTTTAGAAGTGAAAAATGACTAGCAGGAGTGAAGTATCTATTGCTCCTAAATGTGAATTATTAATAACAGCAGAAAAAGCTAGAGAATTATGTTCTGAGAACTTTGAATGTGATGGCGAACTTAGTGACTTTAGAATGTACTGTTGGATTAAAATGAACACCCACTGTAGTTTGGTGAGTACGTACCATTTTTTATAAAAATCTTTTTTTTTTTTTTTTTTTTTTTTTTTTTAACAAAAATTTTGATTCTTAGTTTCTTAAATTCTTATCCTTCAACTTTTTTAAAAACATATTGTTGCTGATTTTGAATCTGTGCCCTTTTTCCTTTAAATTGATACCTAATACATATGTCTATGACTTGTTATAGTGAAAATATGAAAGATTTAGTGTAAGAAGTATTTTCCAGGACGAACAAATCACAGCCAAACACTTTTGGCAGGGTCGACAAACATGGATAGGAAGAGTTAAATGGGTACTGGATTTTTTCTGAGAAAGTAAGTTGGCACGAGCTTAATACCGACCACATTACCTCAAAAATCATGTGCCAAAGCTCTATACAAATCATTGTCACTAACTCCGTATGCCTTTATATGCATGCCACTTGGCGTGACGGGGGCTCTTTACTTCAGCATATATAGTTCAGGAATCAGCTTCAAGGAACATCTTAATTTGTAGAAAAATAAAATCAACTTACTAGCTACATAAATATGAACTAATGAACTTACTAGCTACATAAATATGAACTAATGAACTTACTAGCTACAGAAATATGAACTAATGAACTTACTAGCTACAGAAATATGAACTAATGAACTTACTAGCTACAGAAATATGAACTAATGAACTTACTAGCTACAGAAATATGAACTAATGAACTTACTAGTCACAGAAATATGAAATAATAAATTTACTAGCCACAGAAATATGAACTAATGAACTTACTAGCCACAGAATTATGAACTAATGAACTTACTAGCCACAGAAATATGAACTAATGAACTTACTAGCCACAGAAATATGAACTAATGAACTTACTAGCCACAGAAATATGAACTAATTGTTTTGATGTGAGGCTGTGCTCATGCTGTTGTTAATTTCTTTGGATTCAGACAAATACTGGACGAGTATAAAGACAGTGTACAGAGAGCTCAGAGGTTGTCCTTAGCAAGAGAGGGGCTGATGTTGGACAAGCCAGAGTCAGCGGTGACAGCCATCAACATTCAGGATCTTTTGATTTATCTCAGGTGGCTGGTCTGCCATCTTCACTCACTCAAGAGATTCAATCAGTTCCTCAAGGTGTTGTTATCAATCTGTATTATTGTGTTGTTATCAATCTAACTATCTTATTATGTTGTTATCAGTCTATCTTATTGTGTTGTTATCAATCTATCTTATCGTGTTGTTATCAGTCTATCTTATTGTGTTATTATTAATCTATCTTGTTGTGTTGTTATCAATCTATCTTATTGCGTTATTATCAATCTATCTTATTGTGTTGTTATCAATGCTGACTGAATTCTAATTGCTCAGTACCAACCGTCTGTATAGACACCAAAGGTCATATTATATTATATCTTAGAGTGGAGCACTGGTGCTAACTTACACCCCACATTGATGCCACAGTCCTTTACTGACTTCATACTCTTTATAGTAGAGCACTGGTGCTAACTTACACCTGACATTGATGTCACAGTCCTTTACTGACTTCATACTCTTTATAGTGGAGCACTGGTGCTAACTTACACCCCACATTGATGTCACAGTCCTTTACTGACTTCATACTCTTTATAGTGGAGCACTAGTGCTAACTTACACCCCACATTGATGTCACAGTCCTTTACTGACTTCATACTTTTTATAGTGGAGCACTGGTGCTAACTTACACCCCACATTGATGTCACAGTCCTTTACTGACTTCATTATCTTAGAGTAGAGCACTGGTGCTAACTTACACCTGTCATTGATGTCACAGTCCTTTACTGACTTCATTATCTTAGAATAGAGCACTGGTGCTAACTTACACCCCACATTGATGTCACAGTCCTTTACTGACTTCATACTCTTTATAGTGGAGCACTGGTGCTAACTTACACCCCACATTGATGCCACAGTCCTTTACTGATTTCATTATCTTGGAGTGAAGCACTGGTGCTAACTTACACCTGTCATTGATGTCACAGCCCTGTACTGACTTCATAATCTTGGAGTGGAGCACTGGTGCTAACTTACACCTGTCATTGATGTCACAATCCTTTACTGACTTCATTATCTTAGAGTAGAGCACTGGTGCTAACTTACACCCCACATTGATGTCACAGTCCTTTACTGACTTCATACTCTTTATAGTGGAGCACTGGTGCTAACTTACACCCCACATTGATGCCACAGTCCTTTACTGATTTCATTATCTTGGAGTGAAGCACTGGTGCTAACTTACACCTGTCATTGATGTCACAGCCCTGTACTGACTTCATAATCTTGGAGTGGAGCACTGGTGCTAACTTACACTCATCAAATACACAAATTCTTTAAATATGCTTCTCTCATGAACTTTTAGTAAAATGTATATATTTGTGTGGAAGATTTCATCTGCACAATTTGAACATTTGTCATGGAAAATTTGATTTCTTGTATGATTGTGATGGACAATTTGATTTCTTGTATGATTGTGATGGAAAATTTGATTTCTTGTATGATTGTGATGGACAATTTGATTTATAGTGTGATTGTCATAGAAGATTTGATTGCTTGTACGATTGTCATGTTAAGAGATATCTTTTCAAGTTTACTGTGAGCTAAACTATGAGCTTCTCTGTATTCTCCAAAAACGGCAGGTGCTTCAATGGTTGCCCACAACACACAAGTCACATGTCGCTCCACCTGATGTTACTGTCAAACAGGAGGTTTGTTTGCTCTTTTTTGTTGAGCGCTGCTCTTAAAATGTTTTAATGGCGGCCTTGTTGCTGTTTGTTTCATAAAATGTTAAATATTCTCTACCATGTCCTGCTGTTATGTTGACAAAATGTTTCTCTACCATGTCCTGCTGTTATGTTGACAAAATGTTTCTCTACCATGTCCTGTTGTTATGTTGACAAAATGTTTCTCTACCATGTCCTGTTGTTATGTTGACAAAATGTTTCTCTACCATGTCCTGTTGTTATGTTGACAGAATGTTTCTCTACCATGTCCTGTTGTTATGTTGACAGAATGTTTCTCTACCATGTCCTGTTGTTATGTTGACAGAATGTTTCTCTACCATGTCCTGCTGTTATGTTGACAGAATGTTTCTCTACCATGTGCTGCTGTTATGTTGACAGAATGTTTCTCTACCATGTCCTGCTGTTATGTTGACAGAATGTTTCTCTACCATGTCCTGTTGTTATGTTGACAGAATGTTTCTCTACCATGTCCTGTTGTTATGTTGACAGAATGTTTCTCTACCATGTCCTGCTGTTATGTTGACAAAATGTTTCTATACCATGTCCTGTTGTTATGTTGACAAAATGTTTCTCTACCATGTCCTGTTGTTATGTTGACAAAATGTTTCTCTACCATGTCCTGTTGTTATGTTGACAGAATGTTTCTCTACCATGTCCTGCTGTTATGTTGACAAAATGTTTCTCTACCATGTCCTGTTGTTATGTTGACAGAATGTTTCTCTACCATGTCCTGTTGTTATGTTGACAAAATGTTTCTCTACCATGTCCTGTTGTTATGTTGACAAAATGTTTCTCTACCATGTCCTGTTGTTATGTTGACAGAATGTTTCTCTACCATGTGCTGCTGTTATGTTGACAGAATGTTTCTCTACCATGTCCTGCCATTATGTTGACAGAATGTTTCTCTACCATGTCCTGCCATTATGTTGACAGAATATTCTAGTGGTAACATGTTTCTATTATTTGAACTCATGACACTACACATTGTTATCGATATCTATTCAGTCAGTGTACCACAGCCAGCAGTCACACAAACATGAGGACATTTGAATGGTTCAATATCGATAAAGTCAATGTACCACAGCCAGCAATATGCTAAGAAGAGAAACATTTCAATTGACTGCTATAAAGAAAGGCATGTTGTATCCTTTCTCCTTATTTTTTCAAAATACATTCAGAAAAATTATGACAAACATGATAGGAAACCAACAGAATAAACATTTCAACCAATTTTGTATTGATGACCCAGATATATGTCGGTGGTGAACAGTCAGTTATGATTCAATGCAGAAAAGGCAGTAACAAAGTTCAGTGACAGCCTTTGATCTCAGCATAAACCATGATTCATAGACAAAATTATGCTTCACAAGTTTGTTAACACAACTCTCTAGTTCACAATGTTAATACAACTTTTTAGTTCACAATGTTAACATAACTCTCTAGTTCACAAACTCATCTCATTGACTTTATTCAAATAATTAATAGTCTTTCCCTTCACAATAAGCTGTCATAGCCATATTAAACCTGGAAAACTTTGTTGTAGCAATCATAAACTATAAAACTGTGTTGTAGCAATCATAAACTGGAAAACTTTGTTGTAGCAATCATAAACTATAAAACTTTATTGTAGCAATCATAAACTATAAAACTTTATTGTAGCAATCATAAACTATAAAACTTTATTGTAGCAATCATAAACTATAAAATTTTATTGTAGCAATCATAAACTATAAAACTTTATTGTAGCAATCATAAACTATAAAACTTTATTGTAGCAATCATCAACTATAAAACTTTGTTGTAGCAATCATAATCTATAAAACTGTGTTGTAGCAATCATAAACTATAAAACTGTATTGTAGCAATCATAAACTATAAAACTTTATTGTACCAATCATAAACTATAAAACTTTATTGTAGCAATCATAAACTATAAAACTTTATTGTAGCAATCATAAACTATAAAACTTTATTGTAGCAATCATCAACTATAAAACTTTGTTGTAGCAATCATAATCTATAAAACTGTGTTGTAGCAATCATAAACTATAAAACTGTATTGTAGCAATCATAAACTATAAAACTTTATTGTAGCAATCATAAACTATAAAACTTTGTTGTAGCAATCATAAACTATAAAACTTTGTTGTAGCAATCATAAACTATAAAACTTTGTTGTAGCAATCATAATCTATAAAACTTTGTTGTAGCAATCATAATCTATAAAACTTTGTTGTAGCAATCATCAACTATAAAACTTTGTTGTAGCAATCATAAACTATAAAACTGTGTTGTAGCAATCATAAACTATAAAACTGTATTGTAGCAATCATAAACTATAAAACTTTATTGTAGCAATCATAAACTATAAAACTTTGTTGTAGCAATCATAAACTATAAAACTTTGTTGTAGCAATCATAATCTATAAAACTTTGTTGTAGCAATCATAAACTATAAAACTTTATTGTAGCAATCATAAACTATAAAACTTTATTGTAGCAATCATAAACTATAAAACTTTATTGTAGCAATCATAAACTATAAAACTTTATTGTAGCAATCATAAACTATAAAACTTTGTTGTAGCAATCATAAACTATAAAACTTTATTGTAGCAATCATAAACTATAAAACTTTGTTGTAGCAATCATAAACTATAAAACTTTGTTGTAGCAATCATAAACTATAAAACTTTGTTGTAGCAATCATAAACTATAAAACTTTGTTGTAGCAATCATAAACTATAAAACTGTGTTGTAGCAATCATAAACTATAAAACTTTGTTGTAGCAATCATAATCTATAAAACTTTGTTGTAGCAATCATAAACTATAAAACTTTATTGTAGCAATCATAAACTATAAAACTTTATTGTAGCAATCATCAACTATAAAACTTTGTTGTAGCAATCATAATCTATAAAACTTTGTTGTAGCAATCATAATCTATAAAACTGTGTTGTAGCAATCATAAACTATAAAACTTTATTGTAGCAATCATAAACTATAAAACTTTGTTGTAGCAATCATAATCTATAAAACTTTGTTGTAGCAATCATAAACTATAAAACTTTGTTGTAGCAATCATAATCTATAAAACTTTGTTGTAGCAACAATAATAAACTGGAAAACTGTGTTGTAGCAATCATAAACTGCACTATTCTGTTGTCATATGTAAGTAATTATAATGACTAATCAAATTATCCTTGCCATGGCATTTTTTATATTCGGTATGGAAAAAAGGCAACTTGGTTTGTCTATTGCTTTGTTTGGCTATTACTATGTCTAGCTATTGTTTTGTTTGTCTATTGCTTTGTTTGACTGTTGCAGATATAATATAAATACATATTATCTAATTCTCTGCTGCACTGTCATTCCTGTGAACCTTTCACCCATTGGCAGAGCCTTCATCATCTATCTATCTATCTATCTATCTATCTATTGTCCTTTCGAGCCGAAGACGGCACATAGGGCAGAACCACAATCTCAAAAGCAGAAACCTTGCATGCCAAAATGGCACATATTGCAGAGATCACCACTTCTAAAATCTATGGCTCTGTTCGGCTATGTTTCTCTGTATGGCTATGTTCTCTGTGAACCTTTCACCCATTGGCAGAGCCTTCATCATGACTCACTGGAATTGCTCAGAGATATCAAAGTCTATGTAAAATCAAGTTATTTTTTTATATTTTTGCTACGGCATCAAATTTTATGTTTTCTTTTACATCAAGTTATTATCTTGTTTATAGCCTACATGAAATATTTTTTTTTTAATGTTTTCACTTTAAAAGATAACATGGTTCCTGAGAGTGACCACTCCTTGGCTGTGACATCAAGCTACTTTCTTAAGCTCACATTTGTCTTCTACATTCAGGAACAATCAGCTCATGTATCAGAGTTTTCATCTCGTTACCATGACAACATGAATGTGCACAACCAGCCAGACAAATCTAGGTCAACATCTGCAAAATCAGCTGCTTCCTCCATGCCATCCTCACTCCCGATTAGCTCAAAGTTGCTGTCAACAACCGCCCTCCCAGCATCAGCTCATGCTGCTACAACCACAGGTACATCCGTTGTAAACACAACTTTATTAAAAATAATTTATCACATTTTCACTATTATATGGCCTATGGCGTCTTAACAGACAGTTGGTAGCAAGCAAACATGATAGGTCAGCAGTTTGGTTAAATATGCTGTTTTCTGAACAGCTTCTCTTGTGTGGCTGAACCTGCCAATATTGGATAGACTGATTCGACCTCAGAATGAATAAGATGTATTTATGGTGCCTGACCTAGCATCCTTTCTCCTGCACCTTTAGTCTTTTGAATTTAACATTCCTTCCTCGAATGTTGCTGTGCCATTTTGTAGTTTTGTTCTCCATATGCAACGATCTGCAGCCAGATTTTCACAGTTTCTTTTGCTGATAGAGAATTCCCTCAAGGAAGCCCTTCAAACATCCTTATATCTCAGCACTGGTCTGCCCTTTGGTCTCTTTCTGTCCCTAAGTCTGTCATACAATATAAAAAGTAAAAAAAGTAAAGAGTCCCGTCACGCAAAGTGGCATATAGGGAATATGGTATGAGTGACCATACATTTTACAGACCTTCAGCACATGATTTTTGGGGTAATGTGGTCGGCATTATGCCTGTGCCACTTTACTTTCCCAGAAAAAATCCGGTATCCATTTAAGGCTGGGTGAACCCGGAAGCCGTTGGTTGGGATAGAACCCTACCTCTTGTCCTTTGTAGTCCAGTTCACTAACCAATGAACTATCACAGCTCCCTGTCATACAATATATTCACCATTATTTCTAAGATAAATTTATCAACACAATTGTATATTCTAAATAATTGCTTTCAAATTATAACACTCTTTGATTGTAGCAGTTCAACTTTGATACCATCTTGAAACTTATTGATTTCTAATGAACAGATTGTAGACATCAACAACTAATATCTTGTTGAACAGATTGTAGACATCAACAACAAATATCTTGTTGAACAGATTGTAGACATCAACAACCAATATCTTGTTGAACAGATTGTAGACATTAACAACAAATATCTTGTTGAACAGATTGTAGACATCAACAACTAATATCTTGTTGAACAGATTGTACACATCAACAACAAATATCTTGTTGAACAGATTGTAGACATCAACAACAAATATCTTGTTGAACAGATTGTAGACATCAACAACTAATATCTTGTTGAACAGATTGTAGACATCAACAACAAATATCTTGTTCAACAGATTGTAGATATCAACAACCAATATCTTGTTGAACAGATTGTAGACATCAACAACCAATATCTTGTTGAACAGATTGTAGACATCAACAACCAATATCTTGTTGAACAGATTGTAGACATCAACAACTAATATCTTGTTGAACAGATTGTAGATATCAACAACCAATATCTTGTTGAACAGGTTGTAGACATCAACAACTAATATCTTGTTGAACAGATTGTAGACATCAACAACCAATATCTTGTTGAGCAGATTGTAGACATCAACAACTAATATCTTGTTGAGCAGATTGTAGATATCAACAACCAATATCTTGTTGAACAGATTGTAGACATCAACAACTAATATCTTGTTGAGCAGATTGTAGATATCAACAACTAATATCTTGTTGAACAGATTGTAGACATCAACAACAAATATCTTGTTCAACAGATTGTAGACATCAACAACCAATATCTTGTTGAACAGATTGTAGACATCAACAACAAATATCTTGTTCAACAGATTGTAGACATCAACAACCAATATCTTGTTGAACAGATTGTAGACATCAACAACAAATATCTTGTTCAACAGATTGTAGACATCAACAACCAATATCTTGTTGAACAGATTGTAGACATCAACAACAAATATCTTGTTGAACAGATTGTAGACATCAACAACTAATATCTTGTTCAACAGATTGTAGACATCAACAACTAATATCTTGTTGAACAGATTGTAGACATCAACAACTAATATCTTGTTGAACAGATTGTAGACATCAACAACTAATATCTTGTTGAACAGTTTGAGACCAGTTTTGAAGTTTTGTCCAGAAGATGGCTTCACTGGTCTTCTCTTGAGAGAGTTCACAACTTGTTTGTGAAGCTTGCATTTGATTGGCTAGTTTGATATTACATTTTATTAGCTAGTTTGATATCACATTTGATTAGCTAGTTTGATATGATATTTTATTTGCTAGATTAATATCACATTTGATTGGCTAGTTTGAAATCACATATGATTGGTTAGCTTGCTGCCACATATGATTGTCTAGTTTGTTTAGTGATAAAATGTCACTGAATTTTTGTGTGCTTTACTTTCTCCTCATTTTAGGTGCAGCTCTCACTTCAGAGGAAGGCTTGAAGTGTTTGCCAGTTCAAACAATGAAACTGGAACATTTGAAGACACAGCTGGTGGCACTCATCAATGCATACTCTATCAACTTTGTAAGTGTCAACCTGCATGTGTGTACAAGCTATCAACTTTGTAAGTGTAATGACTACCTGCATGTGTGTACAAGCTATCAACTTTGTAAGTGTAATGACTACCTGCATGTGTGTACAAGCTATCAACTTTGTAAGTGTTCTGATAACATACTTGTGTTTGTATGAGTGAACGTACTTGTGATTGTATGAGTGTGAATGTTTTGTCAGTACAATTGTGTTCTTATATTAGATATGTTAAGATGTGTGTGTGTTCATATAAGAGTTATGAATGTCGTCAACATATATGCATTCATATGCTTGTTGCAAAGGTTGTGTCAATATATGTGTTTTTATCTGTTGATTACTAATGCCTTGTCAACATATGTGTCAGTATGTGTATTGTGTGTGTAATGTCAACATATGTGTCAGTATGTGTATTGTGAGTGTAATGTCAACATATGTGTCAGTATGCAAATATTGTGAGTGTAATGTCAACATATGTGTCAGTATGTGTATTGTGAGTGTAATGTCAACATAGGTGTCAGTATGTGTATTGTGAGTGTAATGTCAACATATGTGTCAGTATGTGTATTGTGAGTGTAATGTCAACATGCACACATTTGAGTTTTTGTCACGAAACAACATCTTTGACCTTCATGAATATGATACAATTCCAACTTGTGGATGATTGACTTGTAAGTGATAGAGATAAAGTTGTGGATGATTGTCTTGTAAGTGACAGAGATGAGGTTGTGGATGATTGACTTGTAAGGGACAGAGATAAAGTTGTGGATGATTGACTTGTAAGTGACAGAGATAAAGTTGTGAATGATTGTCTTGTAAGTGACAGAGATAAAGTTGTGGATGATTGACTTGTAAGTGACAGAGATAAAGTTGTGGATGATTGTCTTGTAAGTGACAGAAATAAAGTTGTGGATGATTGACTTGTAAGTGACAGAGATAAAGTTGTGGATGATTGACTTGTAAGTGACAGATATAAAGTTGTAGATGATTGACTTGTAAGTGACAGAGATAAAGTTGTGAATGATTGACTTGTAAGTGACAGAGATAAAGTTGTGGATAATTGACTTGTAAGTGACAGAGATGAGGTTGTGGATGATTGACTTTAAGTGACAAAGATAAAGTTGTGGATGATTGACTTGTAAGTGACAGAGATAAAGTTGTGGATGATTGACTTTAAGTGACAGCGATAAAGTTGTGGATGATTGACTTGTAAGTGACAGAGATAAAGTTGTGGATGATTGACTTTAAGTGACAGAGATAAAGTTGTGGATGATTGACTTTAAGTGACAAAGATAAAGTTGTGGATGATTGACTTTAAGTGATAAAGATAAAGTTGTGGATGATTGACTTTAAGTGACAGAGATAAAGTTGTGGATGATTGACTTGTAAGTGACAGAGATAAAGTTGTGGATGATTGACTTTAAGTGACAGAGATAAAGTTGTGGATGATTGACTTTAAGTGACAAAGATAAAGTTGTGGATGATTGACTTTAAGTGACAAAGAAAAAGTTGTGGATGAGTGACTTGTAAGTGACAGAGATGAGGTTGTGGATGATTGACTTGTAAGTGACAGAGATGAGGTTGTGGATGATTGACTTTAAGTGACAAAGATAAAGTTATGGATGATTGACTTTAAGTGACAAAGATAAAGTTGTGGATGATTGACTTGTAAGTGACAGAGATAAAGTTGTGGATGATTGACTTTAAGTGACAGAGATAAAGTTGTGGATGATTGACTTTAAGTGATAAAGATAAAGTTGTGGATGATTGACTTTAAGTGACAGAGATAAAGTTGTGGATGATTGACTTGTAAGTGACAGAGATAAAATTGTGGATGATTGACTTTAAGTGACAGAGATAAAGTTGTGGATGATTGACTTTAAGTGACAAAGATAAAGTTGTGGATGATTGACTTTAAGTGACAAAGATAAAGTTGTGGATGATTGACTTTAAGTGACAGAGATAAATTTGTGGATGATTAACTTGTAAGTGACAGAGATAAAGTTGTGGATGATTGACTTGTAAGTGACAGAGATGAGGTTGTGGATGATTGACTTTAAGTGACAAAGATAAAGTTGTGGATGATTGACTTTAAGTGACAAAGATAAAGTTGTGGATGATTGACTTTAAGTGACAAAGATAAAGTTGTGGATGATTGACTTGTAAGTGACAGAGATAAAGTTGTGGATGATTGACTTTAAGTGACAGAGATAAAGTTGTGGATGATTGACTTTAAGTGACAGAGATAAAGTTGTGGATGATTGACTTGTAAGTGACAGAGATAAAGTTGTGGATGATTGACTTTAAGTGACAAAGAAACAGTTGTGGATGATTGACTTGTAAGTGAAAGAAATAAAGTTGTGGATGAGTGACTTGTAAGTGGCAGAGATAAGGTTGTGGATGATTGACTTGTAAGTGACAGAGATAAAGTTGTGGATGATTGACTTGTAAGTGACAGAGATGAGGTTGTGGATGATTGACTTTAAGTGACAAAGATAAAGTTGTGGATGATTGACTTGTAAGTGACAGAGATAAAGTTGTGGATGATTGACTTTAAGTGACAGCGATAAAGTTGTGGATGATTGACTTTTAAGTGACAGAGATAAAGTTGTGGATGATTGACTTGTAAGTGACAGAGATAAAGTTGTGGATGATTGACTTTAAGTGACAAAGATAAAGTTGTGGATGATTGACTTTAAGTGATAAAGATAAAGTTGTGGATGATTGACTTTAAGTGACAGAGATAAAGTTGTGGATGATTGACTTGTAAGTGACAGAGATAAAGTTGTGGATGATTGACTTTAAGTGACAAAGAAACAGTTGTGGATGATTGACTTGTAAGTGACAGAAATAAAGTTGTGGATGAGTGACTTGTAAGTGACAGAGATGAGGTTGTGGATGATTGACTTGTAAGTGACAGAGATAAAGTTGTGGATGATTGACTTGTAAGTGACAGAAATGAGGTTGTGGATGATTGACTTTAAGTGACAAAGATAAAGTTGTGGATGATTGACTTTAAGTGACAAAGATAAAGTTGTGGATGATTGACTTGTAAGTGGCAGAGATAAAGTTGTGGATGATTGACTTTAAGTGACAAAGATAAAGTTGTGGATGATTGACTTTAAGTGACAAAGATAAAGTTGTGGATGATTGACTTTAAGTGATAAAGATAAAGTTGTGGATGATTGACTTTAAGTGACAGAGATAAAGTTGTGGATGATTGACTTGTAAGTGACAGAGATAAAATTGTGGATGATTGACTTTAATTGACAGAGATAAAGTTGTGGACGATTGACTTTAAGTGACAAAGATAAAGTTGTGGATGATTGACTTTAAGTGACAAAGATAAAGTTGTGGATGATTGACTTTAAGTGACAGAGATAAAGTTGTGGATGATTAACTTGTAAGTGACAGAGATAAAGTTGTGGATGATTGACTTGTAAGTGACAGAGATGAGGTTGTGGATGATTGACTTTAAGTGACAAAGATAAAGTTGTGGATGATTGACTTTAAGTGACAAAGATAAAGTTGTGGATGATTGACTTTAAGTGACAAAGATAAAGTTGTGGATGATTGACTTGTAAGTGACAGAAATAAAGTTGTGGATGATTGTCTTGTAAGTGACAGAAATAAAGTTGTGGATGATTGTCTTGTAAGTGACAGAGATGAGGTTGTGGATGATTGACTTTAAGTGACAAAGATAAAGTTGTGGATGATTGACTTTAAGTGACAAAGATAAAGTTGTGGATGACTGACTTTAAGTGACAGAGATAAATTTGTGGATGATTAACTTGTAAGTGACAGAGATAAAGTTGTGGATGATTGACTTGTAAGGGACAGAGATAAAGTTGTGGATGATTGACTTGTAAGTGACAGAGATAAAGTTGTGGATGATTGTCTTGTAAGTGACAGAGATAAGGTTGTGGATGATTGACTTGTAAGTGACAGAGATAAAGTTGTGGATGATTGTCTTGTAAGTGACAGAAATAAAGTTGTGGATGATTGACTTGTAAGTGACAGAGATAAAGTTGTGGATGATTGACTTGTAAGTGACAGATATAAAGTTGTAGATGATTGACTTGTAAGTGACAGAGATAAAGTTGTGGATGATTGAATTGTAAGTGACAGAGATAAAGTTGTGGATGATTGACTTTAAGTGACAGAGATAAAGTTGTGGATGATTGACTTGTAAGTGACAGAGATAAAGTTGTGGATGATTGACTTTAAGTGACAAAGAAACAGTTGTGGATGATTGACTTGTAAGTGAAAGAAATAAAGTTGTGGATGAGTGACTTGTAAGTGGCAGAGATAAGGTTGTGGATGATTGACTTGTAAGTGACAGAGATAAAGTTGTGGATGATTGACTTGTAAGTGACAGAGATGAGGTTGTGGATGATTGACTTTAAGTGACAAAGATAAAGTTGTGGATGATTGACTTGTAAGTGACAGAGATAAAGTTGTGGATGATTGACTTTAAGTGACAGCGATAAAGTTGTGGATGATTGACTTTTAAGTGACAGAGATAAAGTTGTGGATGATTGACTTGTAAGTGACAGAGATAAAGTTGTGGATGATTGACTTTAAGTGACAAAGATAAAGTTGTGGATGATTGACTTTAAGTGATAAAGATAAAGTTGTGGATGATTGACTTTAAGTGACAGAGATAAAGTTGTGGATGATTGACTTGTAAGTGACAGAGATAAAGTTGTGGATGATTGA
Organism: Megaustenia siamemsis; assembly: GCA_032433765.1. Lineage (NCBI taxonomy): Eukaryota > Metazoa > Mollusca > Gastropoda > Stylommatophora > Ariophantidae > Megaustenia > Megaustenia siamemsis. The sequence goes on along the minus strand of JAVIAB010000125.1, from coordinate 15,913,619 downwards.
CTTTAAGTGACAGAGATAAAGTTGTGGATGATTGACTTTAAGTGACAAAGATAAAGTTGAGGATGATTGACTTTAAGTGACAAAGAAACAGTTGTGGATGATTGACTTGTAAGTGACAGAAATAAAGTTGTGGATGAGTGACTTGTAAGTGACAAAGAAACAGTTGTGGATGATTGACTTTAAGTGACAGAAATAAAGTTGTGGATGAGTGACTTGTAAGTGACAGAGATGAGGTTGTGGATGATTGACTTGTAAGTGACAGAGATAAAGTTGTGGATGATTGACTTGTAAGTGACAGAGATGAGGTTGTGGATGATTGACTTTAAGTGACAAAGATAAAGTTGTGGATGATTGACTTTAAGTGACAAAGATAAAGTTGTGGATGATTGACTTTAAGTGACAAAGATAAAGTTGTGGATGATTGACTTGTAAGTGACAGAGATAAAGTTGTGGATGATTGACTTGTAAGTGTCAGAGATGAAAATGTGGATGATTGATTTTAAGTGACAAAGATAAAGTTGTGGATGATTGACTTGTAAGTGACAAAGATAAAGTTGTGAATGATTGACTTTAAGTGACAAAGATAAAGTTGTAGATGATTGACTTTAAGTGACAAAGATAAAGTTGTGAATGATTGACTTTAAGTGACAAAGATAAAGTTGTGGATGATTGACTTTAAGTGACAAAGATAAAGTTGTGGATGATTGACTTTAAGTGACAAAGATAAAGTTGTGGATGATTGACTTGTAAGTGACAGAGATAAAGTTGTGGATGATTGACTTTAAGTGACAGAGATAAAGTTGTGGATGATTGACTTTAAGTGACAAAGATAAAGTTGAGGATGATTGACTTTAAGTGACAAAGAAACAGTTGTGGATGATTGACTTGTAAGTGACAGAAATAAAGTTGTGGATGAGTGACTTGTAAGTGACAGAGATGAGGTTGTGGATGATTGACTTGTAAGTGACAGAGATAAAGTTGTGGATGATTGACTTGTAAGTGACAGAGATGAGGTTGTGGATGATTGACTTTAAGTGACAAAGATAAAGTTGTGGATGATTGACTTTAAGTGACAAAGATAAAGTTGTGGATGATTGACTTGTAAGTGGCAGAGATAAAGTTGTGGATGATTGACTTTAAGTGACAAAGATAAAGTTGTGGATGATTGACTTGTAAGTGACAGAGATAAAGTTGTGGATGATTGACTTTAAGTGACAGAGATAAAGTTGTGGATGATTGACTTTAAGTGATAAAGATAAAGTTGTGGATGATTGACTTTAAGTGACAGAGATAAAGTTGTGGATGATTGACTTGTAAGTGACAGAGATAAAATTGTGGATGATTGACTTTAAGTGACAGAGATAAAGTTGTGGATGATTGACTTTAAGTGACAAAGATAAAGTTGTGGATGATTGACTTTAAGTGACAAAGATAAAGTTGTGGATGATTGACTTTAAGTGACAGAGATAAATTTGTGGATGATTAACTTGTAAGTGACAGAGATAAAGTTGTGGATGATTGACTTGTAGGTGACAGAGATGAGGTTGTGGATGATTGACTTTAAGTGACAAAGATAAAGTTGTGGATGATTGACTTTAAGTGACAAAGATAAAGTTATGGATGATTGACTTTAAGTGACAAAGATAAAGTTGTGGATGATTGACTTGTAAGTGACAGAGATAAAGTTGTGGATGATTGACTTTAAGTGACAGAGATAAAGTTGTGGATGATTGACTTTAAGTGACAAAGATAAAGTTGAGGATGATTGACTTTAAGTGACAAAGAAACAGTTGTGGATGATTGACTTGTAAGTGACAGAAATAAAGTTGTGGATGAGTGACTTGTAAGTGACAGAGATGAGGTTGTGGATGATTGACTTGTAAGTGACAGAGATAAAGTTGTGGATGATTGACTTGTAAGTGACAGAAATGAGGTTGTGGATGATTGACTTTAAGTGACAAAGATAAAGTTGTGGATGATTGACTTTAAGTGACAAAGATAAAGTTGTGGATGATTGACTTGTAAGTGGCAGAGATAAAGTTGTGGATGATTGACTTTAAGTGACAAAGATAAAGTTGTGGATGATTGACTTTAAGTGACAAAGATAAAGTTGTGGATGATTGACTTTAAGTGATAAAGATAAAGTTGTGGATGATTGACTTTAAGTGACAGAGATAAAGTTGTGGATGATTGACTTGTAAGTGACAGAGATAAAATTGTGGATGATTGACTTTAATTGACAGAGATAAAGTTGTGGACGATTGACTTTAAGTGACAAAGATAAAGTTGTGGATGATTGACTTTAAGTGACAAAGATAAAGTTGTGGATGATTGACTTTAAGTGACAGAGATAAAGTTGTGGATGATTAACTTGTAAGTGACAGAGATAAAGTTGTGGATGATTGACTTGTAAGTGACAGAGATGAGGTTGTGGATGATTGACTTTAAGTGACAAAGATAAAGTTGTGGATGATTGACTTTAAGTGACAAAGATAAAGTTGTGGATGATTGACTTTAAGTGACAAAGATAAAGTTGTGGATGATTGACTTGTAAGTGACAGAAATAAAGTTGTGGATGATTGTCTTGTAAGTGACAGAAATAAAGTTGTGGATGATTGTCTTGTAAGTGACAGAGATGAGGTTGTGGATGATTGACTTTAAGTGACAAAGATAAAGTTGTGGATGATTGACTTTAAGTGACAAAGATAAAGTTGTGGATGACTGACTTTAAGTGACAGAGATAAATTAGTGGATGATTAACTTGTAAGTGACAGAGATAAAGTTGTGGATGATTGACTTGTAAGGGACAGAGATAAAGTTGTGGATGATTGACTTGTAAGTGACAGAGATAAAGTTGTGGATGATTGTCTTGTAAGTGACAGAGATAAGGTTGTGGATGATTGACTTGTAAGTGACAGAGATAAAGTTGTGGATGATTGTCTTGTAAGTGACAGAAATAAAGTTGTGGATGATTGACTTGTAAGTGACAGAGATAAAGTTGTAGATGATTGACTTGCATGTTATAGAGATGAAGTTGCACTTAAAGTGACCAATAAGTCTTGTCTAGAGCAAGAAAACAAAACTTCTCCACATAAAAAGCACAATATTGTCAGTGTCAACGTCTATTTGTGTGTGTGTGTGCATTTATGCATGCGTCAGTGCATGTGTCTGAAAATGCTAAAAGAGGCTGATGAAGAGAAGAAGATATAGTAGAAATAAGGGAAGATTGTGTCATGTGTGGTGGACAGGAGAAATGAGGGAAGATTGTGTCATGTGTGGTGGACAGGAGAAATAAGGGAAGATTGTGTCATGTGTGGTGGACAGGAGAAATAACGGAAGATTGTTGTGTCATGTGTGGTGGACAGGAGAAATAAGGGAAGATTGTGTCATGTGTGGTGGACAGGAGAAATAAAGGAAGATTGTGTCATGTGTGGTGGACAGGAGAAATAACGGAAGATTGTGTCATGTGTGGTGGACAGGAGAAATAAGGGAAGATTGTTGTGTCATGTGTGGTGGACAGGAGAAATAAGGGAAGATTGTTGTGTCATGTGTGGTGGACAGGAGAAATAAGGGAAGATTGTTGTGTCATGTGTGGTGGACAGGAGAAATAAGGGAAGATTGTGTCATGTGTGGTGGACAGGAGAAATAAGGGAAGATTGTTGTGTCATGTGTGGTGGACAGGAGAAATAAGGGAAGATTGTTGTGTCATGTGTGGTAGACAGGAGAAATAAGGGAAGATTGTGTCATGTGTGGTGGACAGGAGAAATAAAGTAAGATTGTTGTGTCATGTGTGGTGGACAGTAGAAATAAAGGAAGATTGTTGTGTCATGTGTGGTGGACAGGAGAAATAAAGGAAGATTGTTGTGTCATGTGTGGTGGACAGGAGAAATAAAGGAAGATTGTTGTGTCATGTGTGGTGGACAGGAGAAATAAAGGAAGATTGTTGTGTCATGTGTGGTGGACAGGAGAAATAAAGGAAGATTGTTGTGTCATGTGTGGTGGACAGGAGAAATAAGGGAAGATTGTTGTGTCATGTGTGGTGGACAGGAGAAATAAGGGAAGATTGTTGGTCGGGGAGATAGAGGTAGACAAATGGAAAAGGTGCCCATTGGTTTGATTATATAGCACGGGAACAGATCAACAGTGGATCTGTTACACTCACGGTCAAGGATTATGGAGGAATATGGTGTCAGTGGTGTCTGTTATGAACCTTGAATGAATGTGTGTGAATGCATGTGTGTGTGAAAGTGTGTGAGAGAGAGAGAGAGAGAGAGAGAAATTTCTTGAGCTTCATCAACCAGCTCATATTTTCCTTCATCTTTCTGCAGTAAGTTCTCATTTTTACTTTCTCTTATGCCCAATCATGCTATACAACTAATACAGCCACTGTTTTGGTCAAGTTAACAATGGCAAGCCTATGTAGATCACTTATGTCCAATCATGTCAAGTTAACAATGGCAAGCCTATGTAGATCACTTATGTCCAATCATGTCAAGTTAACAATGGCAAGCCTATGTAGATCACTTATGTCCAATCATGTCAAGTTAACAATGGCAAGCCTATGTAGATCACTTATGTCCAATCATGTCAAGTTAACAATGGCAAGCCTATGTAGATAACTTATGCCCAATCATGTTAAGTTAACAATGACAAGCCTATGTAGATCACTTATGTCCAATCATGTCAAGTTAACAATGGCAAGCCTATGTAGATAACTTATGTCTAATCATGTCAAGTTAACAATGGCAAGCCTATGCAGATCACTTATGTCCAATCATGTCAAGTTAACAATGGCAAGCCTATGTAGATAACTTATGCCTAATCATGTCAAGTTAACAATGGCAAGCCTATGTAGATAACTTATGCCCAATCATGTCAAGTTAACAATGGCAAGCCTATGTAGATAACTTATGCACAATCATGTCAAGTTAACAATGGCAAGCCTATGTAGATAACTTATGCACAATCATGTTATACAACTAATACAGCCACTGTTTTGGTCAAGTTAACAATGGCAAGCCTATGTAGATCACTTATGTCCAATCATGTCAAGTTAACAGTGGCAAGCCTATGTAGATAACTTATGCCCAATCATGTATCTACAACGAATACAGTCACAATTTGTGTCCTCTTTAGACAGTGCCTGCCTAATTCTCCATATTTCCCACACTTTGTCTCTGAGAGGTTAAGTGCTTCTCTTGTTCCCTCCCTTTGTTACCATTGATTCTTTATATTTATATTGTCTGTGTTGTAGTTTCATCTTAGTTTCTGTTTGTTTGTATTGTCTGTGTTCCTGAAGCTCATTCATTTTTTGGGCTGCATCATCATCATTTGCCATTTATTACTAGAAAGCTGTAGCTACACATTTGATTCATTAGTTAATGCCTTTTTTCAACCATCCATGAATACATCTACCCACACCAACTTGTCAAATCTGCACTCTTAGGATGTCAACAGTGTACAGAACAGTGCTGATGAGATGGAGATGTTTGCTGCCGTCATTGTCAAGTTCCGGCAGGTGTTTACTAGGCAGGAACAGCTTGGACAGCTCAAAGTTTATGACAGTTTTGAGGTCAGCCACATTTGTGAACTGATTTAAAAAAATAAAAAATGAAAGTGAAACTGGTCTAAGATAGAGAAGTTAGAGAGCATGACAATAAGCTACACCACTAGACAACCATTAGGGTCAAAACTACAAGCAGTACACACAAAATGGCTGAACTAACCCATGACAATGAGTAGCAACTTTTGTAGTCTCTGCCAGGTCTAATCAGAAAACAACAAGCTAAACAAAGTGAGTTGTCACACAGCACAAACACATACATGACATATGAGCACAGTGGACAGCATAAACATATACATGGCATTTGAGAACAGTGGACAGCATAAACACATACATTACATTTGAGCACAGAGGACAGCACAGACACATACATGACATTTTAACACAAAGTGCAGCATAAACACATATATGGCATTTGAGCACAATGGACAGCATAAACACATACATGGCATTTCAGCACAGACGACAGCACAAACACATACGCTGCATTTGAGCACAGAAGACAAAAGTTAATGTTGAGGTTGGAGTTTATGAATACACAACAGGTCTCCTTATGTGATAATATCAATCTAAGAGATATTGCTGTGCTATAACATCAGTCTAAGAGATATTGCTGTGCTATAACATCAGTCTAAGAGATATTGCTGTACTATAACATCAGTCTAAGAGATATTGCTGTGCTATAACATCAGTCTAAGAGATATTGCTGTGCTATAACATCAGTCTAAGAGATATTGCTGTGCTATAACATCAGTCTAAGAGATATTGCTGTACTATAACATCAGTCTAAGAGATATTGCTGTGCTATAACATCAGTCTAAGAGATATTGCTGTGCTATAACATCAGTCTAAGAGATATTGATGTGCTATAACATCAGTCTAAGAGATATTGCTCTGCTATAACATTAGTCTAAGAGATATTGATGTACTATAACATCAGTCTAAGAGATATTGCTGTGCTATAACATTAGTCTAAGAGATATTGCTGTGCTATAACATTAGTCTAAGAGATATAGCTGTGCTATAACATTAGTCTAAGATATATAGCTGTGCTATAACACTAGTCTAATAGATATTGCTGTGCTATAACGTCAGTCTAAGAAGTATTGCTGTGCTATAGCATTAGTCTAAGAGATATTGCTGTACAATAATATCAGTCTAAGAGATATTGTTGTACAATAACATCAGTCTAAGAGACATTGCTGTACTAAAACATTAGTCTAAGAGATATTGCTGTACTATAACATCAGTCTAAGAGACATTGCTGTACTATAACATTAGTCTAAGAGATATTGCTGTACTATAACATTAGTCTAAGAGATATTGCTGTACTATAACATCAGTCTAAGAGACATTGCTGTACTATAACATTAGTCTAAGAGATATTGCTGTACTATAACATCAGTCTAAGAGATATTGCTGTACTATAACATCAGTCTAAGAGATATTGCTGTACTATAACATTAGTCTAAGAGATATTGCTGTACTATAGTCTGGGATATAGAGTCTGGGATCTTGTAAATAGAATCTGGGATCTTGTAAGTAGAGTCTGGGATCTTATAAATAGAGTCTGGGATCTTGCAAGTAGAGTCTGGGATCTTGTAAGTAGAGTCTGGGATCTTGTAAGTAGAGTCTGGGATCTTGTATTAGAGTCTTGGATCTTGTAAGTAGAATCTGTGATCTTGTAAATAGAGTCTGGGATCTTGTAAATAGAATCTGGGATCTTGTAAGTAGAGTCTGGGATCTTGTAAATAGAATCTGGGATCTTGTAAATAGAATCTGGGATCTTGTAAATAGAATCTGGGATCTTGTACCCACCGCCACATAAATTTAGAACCCTTCCCTTTTACTACACTTCACACCTGTGTCTACCCTGTCAGCCACCATATCAATTTCAGTCCTGTTGGAGCCTGACCAAGCCTGTTCCAGCTGAAGGCCTTCCTGGCTGAAACGTTGTTCTACTTTTGTTTTGTTTCTCATCTGCATAAAGTTGTCACCATACCACTTTTTCCTTTTTTTAAAAATTTTATTCATTAACAGAGCCAGTGTTAGATATCATGCAGTCAATGGCCAAAGATATCAATCATAGAACCAGTTTCAGGGGGTACACAGCAAGTCCAAAATATCACACAATGGACTATATAACACTACCACTCACATAATGGACTATATAATACTACCACTCACACAATAAGCTATATAATATTACCATTCATACAATGAGCTATATAATACAAGCACATATTCAGTCTAAACTACAAGTTTATGATACCACACACCATCTCTGTGATGTCATCCAGCTCACAGACAAAGTTAGGGAAACAAAAATGGGACTTATGAAAGGAGGGCCATGATGGTCTGGAAGCATGATAAGTTATGGGAGCATGATAAGTTGTGAGATCATGATGAATTATGGGAACATAATGAGATATGGGAGCATAGTGAGTTGTGATATCATGTGAGCATGATGAGTTGTGGGAGCATGATGAGTTATAGGAGCATGATGAGAGCAAACTGAGTTATGAGAGCATGTGTTTTGTCCACAGGCTGGTAAAGAACCCTCTGACACATCTCATACGTTCAGAAAGGATGCCAACTGGTGTGACTTTGTCAACTTGCAAGCAGAGAGAGACCCCCAGCAGGAGAAGATGTGGACAGAGATGCAGCAGGGGAGACACGTTGATGAAATACTGAAAGTTCAAGCCCATTTTATGAAAGTCAGCAGTTGCAAGGTAAACAGGCAAGGAAGATGAGGGGAATAGAAAGTGTGATTTATACATCAGGGGAATAGAAAGTGGTATGATTAGAGGGTGTGTGTACTTCAGAGAATAGAATAGAGGGTGTATGCTTTAGAGAATAGAATAGAGGGTGTATGTGTGCTTCAGAGAATAGAATAGAGGGTGAGTATGTGCTTCAGATAATAGAATATAAGGTGTATGTGCTTCAAAGAATAGAATAGAGGGTGTGTGTGCTTCAAAGAATAGAATAGAGGGTGTATGCTTTAGAGAATAGAATAGAGGGTGTGTGTGCTTCAGAGAATAGAATAGAGGGTGTATGCTTTAGAGAATAGAATAGAGGGTGTGTGTGTGCTTCAGAGAATAGAATAGAGGGTGAGTATGTGCTTCAGATAATAGAATAGAGGGTGTATGCTTTAGAGAATAGAATAGAAGGTGTATGCTTTAGAGAATAGAATAGAGGGTGTGTGTGCTTTAGAGAATAGAATAGAAGGTGTGTGTGCTTTCGAGAATAGAATAGAGGGTGTATGCTTTAGAGAATAGAATAGAGGGTGTGTGTGCTTTAGAGAAATCAGAGGATAGAATAGAGGATGTGTGCATTGGAGAGTTTTTAAAAAAGACAATTAAGGAGATTTTGGGTAAGCAGAGAACATTGATAAGATCAGGAAGGTAAGGAACAGAGATATGAACATGTCAGTGTAAGAGTTTCTGTAGGAAGTTAATGAGGATTGAATAGGTAAGTGCATATCAAAGGTGTAAGTGAGAGCCAACATGTGAAAATTAAGTGAACATCAGAAGTGTAAAGATATAAATGAGAATCAGAATGAGAGAATTATGAAAAAAGAGTTTGAACATGAGAGAATTATGGAAAAAGAGTTTGAACATGAGAGAATTATGAAAAAAGAGTTTGAACATGAGAGAATTACGGAAAAAGAGTTTGAACATGAGAGAAATAAAGAATTTGTACAGAGATGATGAGAGGGTGAGTTAATACCAGAAGCAGTGAGAAAAGGAAACGCTAAAAAGGTTATTAGTAAGTAAAAAAGTAAAGTACCCCCGTCACGCCAAGTGGCGTATAAGGAAATATGGTGTTAGTGACCCTATATTTTACAGACCTTCAGCACATAATTTTTGGGGTAATGTGGTCGGTATTACGCCCGTGCTGCTTTACTTTCCCAGAAAAAAAATCCAGTACCCATTTAAGGCTGGGTGAACCCGGAAGCCGTCGGTTGGGATCGAACTCTACCCCTTGTCCTTTGTAGTCCAGTTCACTAACCACTGAGCTATCGTGGCTCCCTAAAAAGGTGATTGATGCCAGAAATTGATGGCAGCATTCAAGAAATAATTTCTGACTGTCAGCTTTGTATTATAGATTTATGTGTAGAGGTGTAAGTTAATTCTGTGAGTTGGCTGTTCTGTATTGTTACAAATCATTACTGATATTATGTGTGGTGCTCAATATACAGAAAGTGCAGGAGACCTTGAAGAAACATGCAGCCCAGATGCAGGACATCCAACCTGTGAAGCCAGCCTCTGTGACCTCACATAGGACTCAATACAGCACAACCATGACCTGGAAGAAAATTTACTCCAACCCTGACCTCTACACTGAGTAAGCCTTCCATTCAAACATTAACTTGATCTTTAACAAGTTTATTGACAGGTTAATTACATATAGTTTTACATACTTACATATAGTTTTACATACTTACATATAGTTTTACATACTTACATAACATTTTATATATTTACATATAGTTTTACATACTTACATATAAGTTTATTCACAGTTTACTTACATGTAGTTTTACATATTTACATATAGTTGTACATACTTACATACAAGTTTATTGACAGTTTACTTACACATAGCATCACATACTTACATATAGTTTTACATACACGTTTATTGATATTTTACTTACATACAGTTTTACATACATATAATTTTACATACTTACATACAAGTTTATTGACAGTTTACTTACATATAGTTTTACATACCTACATATAGTTTTACATAATTACATTTAGTTTTACATACATACGAGTTTATTGATAGTTTACTTACATACAGTTTTACATACTTACATACAAGTTTACATACTTACATACAAGTTTATTAACAGTTTACTTACATATAGTTTTACTTACTTACATATAGTTTTACATACTTACATATAATTTTACATACTTACATATAGTTTTACATACTTACATATAATTTTACATACTTACATATAATTTTACTTACTTACATATAGTTTTACATACTTACATATAATTTTACTTACTTACATATAGTTTTACTTACTTACATCGATAGTTTTACAATACGGGGTTTACACACCTGGGTTTTACTAATTCCCTAAAAATTAGTAGGACATACTCAGTGGTTAGTAACTTTACATACTTACATATAGTTCGATTCCTTCACCCAGCCTTAAATGGGTAATTTTTTCTGGGAAAGTACAGCATAATACCACCACATTACCCAAATCATGTGCTTTGTAAAATTACACTAACATATATTTTATACGTACTTTACATATTATTTTACATACTTACATATAGTTTTACATACTTACATATAGTTTACATACTTACATATAATTTTACGTACTTACATATAATTTTACATACTTACATATAGTTTTACATACTTACATATAGTTTTACGTACTTACATATAGTTTTACATACTTACATATAGTTTTGCATACTTACATATAATTTTATTATTTACATATAATTTTACATACTTACATATAGTTTTGCATACTTACATATAGTTTTACTTACATATAATTTTACATACTTACATATAATTTTACTTACTTACATATAGTTTTACTTACTTACATATAGTTTTACTTACTTACATATAGTTTTACTTACTTACATATAATTTTACTTACTTACATATAATTTTACATACTTACATATAGTTTTACATACTTACATATAATTTTACGTACTTACATATAATTTTACATACTTACATATAATTTTACATACTTACATATAGTTTTGCATACTTACATATAATTTTACGTACTTACATATAATTTTACATACTTACATATAGTTTTGCATACTTAACTTCTTGATGCACTTTGGTGATGGCTGCTTGGTTTTTGCTGCTTGATGAGTTATGGCTATTTGTAAAACCTTCCTTGTCTACTGGGGGTGTGGGCCACCCATGGGTTTGACCAGAGCACAATAGTTTTAATTTCTCAGTCAGTCAGTCAATCAGTTAATTGATCAATCAATCGGTTAGTCAGTCAATCATATTTCTTAATAAATGAATACTATGCCAATTTACATAACACATCTGTTTGTGTTGATCAACATAATGCACTAATAAAACATGTTTTTGTAAGTTTTTAAAAAAAAAACAGATTTGTAAGGTTTTTAATAGACCTGTCTACAGGTAGTATAATATATAAATGACATATGTGAGTAGGTGTCCATTTATTGACATTGTATGTTGGTAATGTCAGCAAGCACTTTCACTTGTCAGGAAGGACCAAGATGAAGCTGTCTCTGTGCCAGACTTTGATGAAAGAGATGCAGAGAATGTCAACTTGGGGGCTGGTAGAAGTAGCAGTGCCAATAAGAGAAAGGACAGCTATGATTATGTAGGCACTGTACAGATGATGGGTAAGTTAACATACAAATCTAGTAGGACTGATCCTTTCAATTGATTCAACTTTCCGAGGACAATTCTAAATATTTGTTCAGGCTGTTAATTAAAATTCTCTCATAAACCTTGAGAAATTTTGGAAATAAAAAATTCTAAGCATGCAAACAAAGTAAAAAAAGTAAAATACCCCCGTCACGCCAAGTGGCATGAAGGGAAAATATGGTGTTAGTGATCCTATATTTTACAGACCTTCAGCACATGATTTTTGGGGTAATGTGGTTGGTATTATGCCCGTTCTGCTTTACTTTCCCAGAAAAAAATCTGGTACCCATTTAAGGCTGGGTGTACCCGGAAGCCATCGGTAGGGATCAAACCCTACCCCTTGTCCTTTGTAGTCCAGTTCACTAACCACTGAGCTATCGCGGCTCCCTCATGCAAACAAAGCTTTGGACATTCTTCTTCTTCATCGATCAGCTTCTGTTATGTATTTATATGTTTAGACCTTAATGGTTCATGTACAAGATGGTACGTGTGAGGTCATCACCGGTTTCCTGTAGCTTGTCATGCAGGGTTTGTTTCTGTGGGCCATATTTGTGTTGTTAGGGTGTTTAGAGTGCTGCAGTCCTGTAGTGTAGACTCTGGAGGTTGATTGGCTGCTTCACAATCACATGTTGCAACGTCACTGTGTTCTATCACGTGAAGATGTACTCTAAGGCCACAGCGACCTGTTCTGAGTCTGAATATTTTGGTCTGCTCATGTCTGCTGTCTCCATCAAAAATCTTAATATTATCAAAGACATGTATGATGGATACACATGTGCAGTTCGAACAGAGGAAGGACTGAGCGAATGTTTCCCAATAGAAACTGGGTTAAACAAGGATGTATTTTATCGCCCTTGTTATTTGGAATTGTTATGGACTTCATAATGAAGAAATGCTGCACTGGTAATAAAGGCATCGAATGGATACAAGTAGACCATTTGGAGGACCTTGACTCTGCTGATGACATAGTTCTCATCAGCAGTCAGATAAAAATGATGCAGGAAAACACAAATGAACTATCATCAATAGTCAGCAAAATTGGGCTTGAGATCAATCATGAAAAGACTAAAGTCATGAAAAGTTTAATTCCAACAGATGACAAAATATACATGGAAAACAAATCAGTAGAAGAGATCGATCCCTTTATCTATCTTGGAAGCAATGTCTTTCAGAAGCTTTGAAAAGTTGTGGAAATCAAAACTAATCAGCACAAACACAAAACTTAGACTATTCAAATTAAATGTACTGTCAACCCTTACGTATGCGTGTGAAAACTGGAAAACAACAAGAGATATAGAAACTAAGTTGAACGCATTCGAAAATAAATGTCTAAGGAAAATACTTGGTATAGCGTGGAACGAATTCAAAACAAACGAGGAAATTAGAGAAATCACCAATCAACCACTAATATCTTCAGTAATAAAGAAAAGACGATGGTCATATGTTGGACATGTGATGAGAAGAGATAATAACTGAATAGCAAAGCAAGCCCTCATATGGGAAACAACAGGTAAGAGAAAAAGAGGAAGACCCAGGGAGACACTGAGAAGAACATTGATGAGAGAGGCAAGAGCAGCAGGATTCAGCTCCCTCAATGAGATAGAGTTGCTTGCACAGAACAGAGACAGATAACGAGATTTGATAAAATATCTTTAAAAGAAAACTGCTAGAACAAAAATTCAGATAGAAGAAGGTGTATCTTGGTCTACGCCCTATGGGCCGGCTACGGCTCGAAAGGTCAATAGATAGATAGATATATGTCTGCTGACTAGTTTGTTTAGGCAGTCATGTTTTGGCTCATATTATCCACATAACTCTCTCTATCTTGTTTAAGATGCTATTTTCTAGCTCATATTATCCACATAACTCTCTCTATCTTGTTTCCTTATCTTGCTTAAGCTGCCATGTTCTGGCTCATATTATCCACATAACTCTCTCTATCTTGTTTCCTTATCTTGTCTAAGCTGTCATGTTCTGGCTCATATTATCCACATAACTCTCTCTATCTTGTTTCCTTATCTTGTTTAAGATGCTATTTTCTAGCTCATATTATCCACATAACTCTCTCTATCTTGTTTCCTTATCTTGTTTAAGCTGCCATGTTCTGGCTCATATTATCCACATAACTCTCTCTCTATCTTGTTTCCTTATCTTTTTAAGATGCTATTTTCTAGCTCATATTATCCACATAACTCTCTCTATCTTGTTTCCTTATCTTGTTTAAGCTGCCATGTTCTGGCTCATATTATCCACATAACTCTCTCTATCTTGTTTCCTTATCTTGTTTAAGCTGCCATGTTCTGGCTCATATTATCCACATAACTCTCTCTCTATCTTGTTTCCTTATCTTGTCTAAGCTGCCATGTTCTGGCTCATATTATCCACATAACTCTCTCTCTATCTTGTTTCCTTATCTTGTCTAAGCTGTCATGTTCTGGCTCATATTATCCACATAACTCTCTCTCTATCTTGTTTCCTTATCTTGTTTAAGCTGTCATGTTCTGGCTCATATTATCCACATAACTCTCTCTCTATCTTGTTTCCTTATCTTGTCTAAGCTGTCATGTTCTGGCTCATATTATCCACATAACTCTCTCTCTATCTTGTTTCCTTATCTTGTCTAAGCTGCCATGTTCTGGCTCATATTATCCACATAACTCTCTCTCTATCTTGTTTCCTTATCTTGTCTAAGCTGCCATGTTCTGGCTCATATTATCCACATAACTCTCTCTCTATCTTGTTTCCTTATCTTGTCTAAGCTGTCATGTTCTGGCTCATATTATCCACATAACTCTCTCTCTCTATCTTGTTTCCTTATCTTGTCTAAGCTGTCATGTTCTAGCTCATATTATCCACATAACTCTCTCTCTATCTTGTTTCCTTATCTTGTTTAAGCTGTCATGTTCTGGCTCATATTATCCACATAACTCTCTCTATCTTGTTTCCTTATCTTGTTTAAGCTGTCATGTTCTGGCTCATATTATCCACATAACTCTCTCTCTATCTTGTTTCCTTATCTTGTTTAAGCTGTCATGTTCTGGCTCATATTATCCACATAACTCTCTCTATCTTGTTTCCTTATCTTGTTTAAGCTGTCATGTTCTGGCTCATATTATCCACATAACTCTCTCCATTCTGTTTCCCTAGCTTGTTTCAAGATTGTCTTTACTCCTTTGAGGCTGTGAGGCTGGCTGGTCTGTTGAAGGTTCCACTTCATTCATTTTCCTCTCAGGCCAAAGACAGTCCATAGTGCCGAGGTCATAGTTCTCTACGATTGATGATTTGTTGCTAATTCTTGTAGGTCTTGATTGTTTCTTAGTTCCATGGTTGAGCCCTCCCACAAGATTTTTCTGTGTAGCAATTCTCTTGGTCTGAAAGTCCACTTAGTCTATTTATTATTTGCCTCTGCACATCTCACTTATGTATGGGAGAGCTGGAAAACAATGAAAGAAATATGAAACAGAATTTGTGCAATAAAATGTCTTAGGAAAATAAAAATAAAGAGTATTGCAGAAATAAGAGAAATAACATGCAACCTACAATTCCATCTATGATCAAGAAGAGAAGGTGGACACACATTCGCTGTGTGATGAGAAGAGAAGGTGGGCATACATCAGTCATGTGATATCAACAAGATTATCACAAAGCAACTCTGGAAGACAAGAGACTAAAAAACAAGAGGCCATCCTGAGACACTAAAAAGAACAGTAATATGAAGGGCAAGTCATCATCAAATATTGACTGACATTGACAGAATCAAATATTGACTGAAATTCTTCTTCTTTCCTTCCTCATTGTCTTTCAGTGTTAAGGTTCTTGAGTATCATCAAATGCTGACTGATATTGGCATCATTTAATATTGACTGACATTCTTCTTCTTCTATCTTTTTTAGCTCCCAGTGGAGCATAGGTCTTCAACAAACACTTTCAAAGTCATTCTGTTTTTTGCCATTCTTTTAAGATCATTCCATATTGACTGACATTGACATTAACAAATATTGACTGACATTGACATCAACAAATAATATTGACTGACATTGTCATCAACAAATATTGATTGATATTACCATCAACAAATAATACTGACTGCCTTTGTCATTGTCATCAACAAATAAACTGCAGGTTTGGAAGATGGAGATAATGACAAGCCAGATGTGCTGACTGCTCAAGGCGCTTATTTATCTTACATTCATCTCCGTCATTTGAGGATCAGAGACATGCAAAGAGATGTAAGTGCTGCAAGGTGATGTAAGTGCTGGTATGAGATGTAAGTGCTGCAAGGTGATGAAAGTGCTAGCAGGAGATGTAAATGATGCAAGGTGATGTTAGTGCTGCAAAGAGATATAAGTGCTGGTAGGAGATGTAAGTGCTGCAAAGAGATGTAAGTACTGATAGAAGATGTAACTGCTGCAAGGTGATGTAAGTGCTGGTAGGAAATGTAAGTGCTGTAAGAAGATATAAGGGCTGCAAGGAGATGTAAGTGCTGCAAGGTGATGTAAGTGCTGCCAAGGAGGTGCAAGTGCTGCAATGAGATTGTGATGTAAGTCCTGCAAGATGAATGTAAGTGCTGCAAGGTGATGCAAGTGCTGCAAGGAGATGTAAGTCCGCAAGATGTAAGTCCTGCAAGGTGAATGTAAGTGCTGCAAGGTGATGCAAGAGCTGTAAGGTGATGTAAGTGCTGCAAGGAGATGTAAGTGCTGGAAGAAGATTGTGATGTAAGTCATGCAAAGAGATGTAAGTCCTGGAAGGAGATGTAAGTGCTGCAAGAAGATGTGAGTGTTGCAAGGAGATGTAAGTGCTGAAAGGTGATGTTAGTGCTACAAGGTAATGAAGAAAATAGTGAGTGGCCAATAAAGCAATTACATAAACAGACTGTACAGGAAGCTGTAATTTGTTAACATACACATGCTGGAAGTTGTAACTTTTCAAGTTGTTAAACAAACACATGCAGTAAGTTGTTAAACAGACACATGCAGTAAGTTGTTAAACAGGCACATGCAGTAAGTTGTTAAACAGACACATGCAGTAAGTTGTTAAATAGGCACATGCAGGAAGTTGTAAATTGTTAAACATAGACATACAGTAAGTTGTTAAACAGACACATGCAGTAAGTTGTTGAACAGGCACATACAGGAAGTTGTAAATTGTTAAACATAGACATGCAGTAAGTTTTTAAACAGACACATGCAGTAAGTTGTAAGTTGTTAAACAGACACATGCAGTAAGTTGTAAGTTGTTAAACAGACACATGCAGTAAGTTGTAAAACAGACACATGCAATAAGTTGTTAAACAGACACATGCAGTGAGTTGTTAAACAGACACATGCAATAAGTTGTTAAACAGACACATGCAATAAGTTGTTAAACAGACACATGCAGTGAGTTGTTAAACAGACACATGCAGTAAGTTGTTTAACAGACACATGCAGTGAGTTGTTAAACAGACACATGCAATAAGTTGTTAAACAGACACATGCAATAAGTTGTTAAACAGACACATGCAGTGAGTTGTTAAACAGACACATGCAGTAAGTTGTAAAACAGACACATGCAGTAAGTTGTTAAACAGGTACATACAGGAAGTTGTAAGTTGTTAAACAGACACATACAGTACATACTGTAAGTTGTAAACAGACACATACAATAAGTTGTAAGTTGTTAAACATACACATACAAGAAGTTGTAAGTTGTTAAACAGGCACATGCAGTAAGTTGTTAAACAGGCACATACAGGAAGTTGTAGGTTATTAAACAGGCACATACAGGAAGTTGTAAGTTGTTAAATAGACACATGCAGTAAGTTGTTAAACAGACACATGCAGTAAGTTGTTAAACAGGCACATACAGGAAGGTGTTCATGCTTCAGTACAAACAATTGCGTTCCATTATACAAATTTGCTGTCCTTCCAATTGTATGCCAGATAAGTTCTAGTAAGTAAGCCCTTCTCCTTGCCTAAGTGTGTATGCCTGGTAAGATCTAGTTTGTAACCCTAAACCCTCCTTCTTGTCCATCTGGTGTATGCCAGGTAATGACTACTGTACTCAGATCCTTCATTTTGTCTGTTTAGTTTAGCCAAATTGAAATTACCTTTTGTTGGTTTTCCAGTGCTTGTCGGTGTTGAACTACTTCCGATCTATAGAGAGGACACTGACGATCAATGATCAAGGATTAATTAGGGATGAAGAGAGTCTTCAGCGTGGCAGGTTAGTAACGCTTGTTCTAGGTTAATGACACATTATCTGTGACATGGTAAGTTAGTGACACATTTTTTTATCTGTGACATGGTAAGTTAGTGACACATTTTTTTATCTGGGACATGGTAAGTTAGGGACACATTTTTTTATCAGTGACATGGTAAGTTAGTGACACATTTTTTTTATCTGTGACATGATAAGTTAGTGACACATTTTTTTATCTGTGACATGGTAAGTTAGTGACACATTTTTAAAAATCTGTGACATGGTAAGTTAGTGACACATGTTCTTTATCTGTGACATAATAATTTAGTGACACATGTATTTTATCTGTGACATTGTATGTTGGTAACACATGTTCTTTCAAATGTAAATCATTAAGAAATGTGTAAAGACGGTGATGATATTGTATATTTAAATGAAACATGGATCAATGCTCACCATACATGTGGCAAGGAATGATAATTATTAGATCATCATCATCATCATCATGTGCCCTGCCGGTTGGCGTAGGCGATCATGTCCCTCCACAATCTTCTATCCACAGTGCATCGTATCAGTTCTGTTGTTGACTGTTTTCCATGCCATGACACCAAGCTATCCAGTATTTTCTCCCTTTGTCATCCGCGATCTCTCTTTCCTTTTATTTTGCCAGTTGTAACCAAGTATTCCAACTTTCCTCTTCTCATGATGTGCCCGAAAAATGTTGATTGCTTCTTTCTGATGTTTTTTAAAGAGCTCCCTTTTTGTGTTGGCCTCTTTGAGAACTTCCTCATTGGTCTTTTTATCTGTCCAGGGAACTTTCAACATTCTTCTGAGAAATCCCATCTCTGTGGCCTCTAACCGTCTTTTCAATTGTTTGTCTACTGTCCATGATTCACTTCCATAGGTCAGAATTGGTTCTATATAGCACTGATGAACTCTCTTTCTCATTTTTATTGACATAGATTTGTTGCATAAGATATTTTTTATTTTCTGAAATGCTATTTTGGCCTGAGCTATTCTGCTTTTTATTTCTGTTATCAGATGGAAGTATTAAAAGATCGGTACCTAGCAGCAAAGGGCAACACTTGATAGTTGCACATGCCCAGGTAGCAGAGATGTTGGGCTATTGCAGAATGGTGAACTTGTTTTTGATTCAAAGTTGACAGACAATCGGAACTATCACTCACAGATGAGGGAGCCATGATAGCTCAGTGGTTAGTGAACTGGATTACAAAGGACAAGAGGTAGGGTTCGATCCCAACCGACGGCTTCCAGTTCACCCAGCCTTTAATGGGTACCGGATTTTTTTCTAGGAAAGTAAAGTGGCACGGGCGTAGTACCGACCACATTACCCCAAAAATTGTGCCGAAGGTCTATAAAATTTATGGTCACTAACACCATATTCCCTATATGCCACTTGGCGTGACGAGGGTACTTTACTTTTTTTTTTTTTAACTCACAGATGAATGGACACATATTTAAAGAATGGTTTGAGAGAGCTGTTTTTTCAACATTAGAACTTGTTGATAAACTTGTAGAAATCTTCAATAAAGAAAATGGCCAATAACTTGCTGAAACCTTAAAAAATAAAACAGTAATTATCTTGCTGAAATCTTAACAATGAAAACAGTAATTAACGCACTGAAACCTTAACAAAGAAAACAGTAATTAACGCGCTGAAACCTTAACAAAGAAAACAGTAATTAACACGCTGAAATCTTAACAATGAAAACAGTAATTAACACACTGAAACCTTAACAAAGAAAACAGTAATTAACACGCTGAAACCTTAACAAAAAAACAGTAATTAACGCACTGAAATCTTAACAAAGAAAACAGTAATTAACTTGCTGAAATATTATATAAAGAAAACAGTCATTAACTTGCTGAAATGTTGCATAAAGAAAACAGTCACTAACTTGTCAAAATGTTATATAAAGAAAACAGTCATTAACTTGCTGAAATGTTGCATAAGGAAAACAGTCACTAACTTGTCAAAATATTATATAAAGAAAACAGTCATTAACTTGCTGAAATGTTGCATAAGGAAAACAGTCACTAACTTGTCAAAATATTATATAAAGAAAACAGTCATTAACTTGCTGAAATGTTGCATAAGGAAAACAGTCACTAACTTGTCAAAATGTTATATAAAGAAAACAGTCATTAACTTGCTGAAATGTTGCATAAGGAAAACAGTCACTAACTTGTCAAAATGTTATATAAAGAAAACAGTCATTAACTTGTTGAAATTTCAAGCCATAACAATAACAATCATCAACCTAAATTATGACAAGAACAAATTTTAGCTTACTGAAGTCTCTAGCTAAATCAAGAATAATCATTAGCCAGAACAACTGTTAACTTACTGAAGTCTCTAACTAAATCAAGAATAATCATTAGCCAGAACAACTGTTAACTTACTGAAGTCTCTAACTAAATCAAGAATAATCATTAGCCAGAACAACTGTTAACTTACTGAAGTCTCTAACTAAATCAAGAATAATCATTAGCCAGAACAACTGTTAACTTACTGAAGTCTCTAACTAAATCAAGAATAATCATTAGCCAGAACAACTGTTAACTTACTGAAGTCTCTAACTAAATCAAGAATAATCATTAGCCAGAACAACTGTTAACTTACTGAAGTCTCTAACTAAAGCAAGAATAATCATTAACTAGAACAACTGTTAACTTACTGAAGTCTCTAACTGAAGTCTCTAACTGAAGCAAAAATAATCACTAATTGAATAACAACCCTAGAAAATTATTTGAAACTGTTTTTTAGTAATTTCTCATTGACTTTGTTCTTCAGTTTCCAGAACCATCAGATTGGAGCTGACATGGACGGGGGTGCTGGTGGTGGAGGAGGTCTGGGGTTCCATGGTTACCTGCACAACACTCCAGCAGATTTCAAGTAAGTCATCAACTGGCTCTTAATGTAGAAGCCAAAATAATGGATAAATAGATCTTGGCTTTTATTGTAGAAACAAAATGATGGATAAATAGATCTTGGCTTTTATTGTAGAAACAACAGTATGGATAAATAGATCTTGGCTTTTATTGTAGAAACAACATTATGGATAAATAGATCTTGGCTTTTATTGTAGAAACAACATTATGGATAAATAGATCTTGGCTTTTATTGTAGAAACAACAGTATGGATAAATAGATCTTGGCTTTTATTGTAGAAACAACAGTATGGATAAATAGATCTTGGCTTTTATTGTAGAAACAAAATTATGAACAGCTGGATCGTATCTCTTATTGTAATATTAAAAATAAAGTGTGTGTCAGGTGAATTGTGGAAGTCAACTTGAGTGACAAAATAAGAAACAAAAAACTGTGAAGACAGTTTGGGATTGCCCAGTAGCAGAAACAACAAAGTATATAGGTTGACCACATAACAACTAAATATAATCAACACAGCCACCAACCAACAAGACAAGAATGACTAAACACGATCAACACAGCCACCAACACACAAGACAAAAGATATATAACTAATGAATAACTTTATTTATTAGTTATTTATTTGTATGTATGTTGGCACCCATCTATAGGAGTTATGATACTAGTATTTATAATCCTTATTAGCACTTATTTTACCATATTCTTCTCTTTCACCGTGGGTATTTCAGTACTACCTTTCTTGCTTTTTACCATTTCCTCCTATCTACCATCTAACTACTTATTTCGTACACTACTACCATACCCCTTGGTGCCATCTGGTGCCATCTAGTCTCCCATATTCCCTATTCCCTATTACGTATGATCTAGCCCTTGGTGCCATCTAGTCTCCTATATTCTCTATTATGTATGATCTAGCTCTTGGTGCCATCTAGTCTCCTATATTCTCTATTACGTATGATCTAGCCCTTGGTGTCATCTAGTCTCCAATATTCTCTATTACGTATGATCTAGCCCTTGGTGTCATCTAGTCTCCTATATTCTCTATTACGTATGATCTAGCTCTTGGTGCCATCTAGTCTCCTATATTCTCTATTACGTATGATCTAGCCCTTGGTGTCATCTAGTCTCCAATATTCTCTATTACGTATGATCTAGCCCTTGGTGTCATCTAGTCTCCTATATTCCCTATTACGTATGATGTAGCCCTTGGTGTCATCTAGTCTCCTATATTCTCTATT
Organism: Megaustenia siamemsis; assembly: GCA_032433765.1. Classification (NCBI taxonomy): domain Eukaryota; kingdom Metazoa; phylum Mollusca; class Gastropoda; order Stylommatophora; family Ariophantidae; genus Megaustenia; species Megaustenia siamemsis. The sequence goes on along the minus strand of JAVIAB010000125.1, from coordinate 15,891,301 downwards.
ACGTATGATCTAGCCCTTGGTGTCATCTAGTCTCCTATATTCCCTATTACGTATGATGTAGCCCTGGTGCAGCCACCTTCCTCAGTTTATTCACACCTTATCATTTCTGGTGGACTGACACGCTGAATTTTACACTTCCTTATCTAGCTTTCTTGTCTCCTAATCTAGGTGACCATTTGGAGGACCTCGACTTTGCTGATGGCATAGTCCTCATCAGCAATCAGATAAAAACAATGCAGGAAAACACAAATGAACTATCATCAATAGCCAGCAAAACTGGGCTTGAGATTAATCATGAAAAGACTAAAGTCATAAAAAGCTTAATTCCAACAAATGACAGAATATACATGGAAAATAAACCAGTAGAAAAGATCGACCACTTTATCTTTCTTGGAAGTCATATTGATTGGGAAAGGGATACAAGTAAATAAATTAGAATCAGAATAGCTAAAGCAGCAATGTGTTTCAGAAGCCTTGAAAAGTTGTGGAAATCAAAACTCATCAGCACAAACACAAAACTTAGACTGTTCAAATCAAATGTACTATCAACCCTTACGCATGCGTGTGAAAGCTGGAAAATAACAAAAGATATAGAAACAAAGTTGAACGCATTCGAAAATAAATGTCTAAGGAAAATACTTGGTATAGCGTGGAACAAATTCAAAACAAATGAAAAAATTAAAGAAATCGCCAATCAATCAATCACTAATATCTTCAGTAATAAAGAAAAGACGATGGTCATATGTTGGACATGTGATGAGGAGAGATAATAACCGAATAACAAAGCAAGCCCTCATGTGGGAAACAACAGGTAAGAGGAAAGAGGCCGACCCAGAGAGACACTGAGAAGAACATTGATGAGAGAGGCAAAAGCAGCAGGAATCGGCTCCCTCAATGAGATAGAGTTGCTTGCACAGAACAGGGGACAAATGTCGAGATTTGATAAAAGATCTTTACAAGGATTGAAAACTGCTAGAATAAAAATTTAGATAAGAGAAAGAGTATCTGGGTCTACGCCATATGGGCCGGCTATGGCTCAAGAGGTCAATAGATAGATATCTAGCTAATACCTGCCTCTTCTCATCCACATCACTGCTTCGTCATTCACTCTCAGTCAACATATTTTCCCTCTCCTTCCTGTCTCTCCCACACCGTAGCTTGGTTCTCTCCTTACCTTCTCACGTTTACACCCAGTCCTGTGCAGATCAAATCCTCAGATTTCCAGCTAAGCTGTTTTACACTTCATGTAATTGTTACATTTGATTTAATTCCTATTTTTAATTGATGATTTTCCTGTAATATAGAACTTTGTCTTCTCTTTTCATTTTCTATTCTACATCCATTAGTTCTGGTTCTTCTAGAACATGTAGTTTAATTGTTCTGCATTTCATTGTCTGTTTCTGTGTTCATGCTTTCTTGAGACATCCACATTTAGGTAGACTAAAATGTCATGATTTTGTTTCATTTCTCTTTTGTAAAGCTGTCACCATTCTTTGTTTCATTTCTCTTTTGTAAAGCTGTCACTATTCTTTGTTTCATTTCTCTTTTGTAAAGCAGTCACCATTCTTTGTTTCATTTCTTATTTGTAAAGCTGTCACCATCTCTTTGTTTCATTTCTCTTTTGTAAAGCTGTCACCATTCTTTGTTTCATTTCTTATTTGTAAAGCTGTCACCATCTCTTTGTTTCATTTCTCTTTTGTAAAGCTGTCACCATTCTTTGTTTCACTTCTCTTTGTAAAGCTGTCACCATCTCTTTGTTTCATTTCCTTTTGTAAAGCTGTCACCATCTCTGTGTAGAAGTGTAGGTTACGCCCCACCACTGGCTCACAGCTTCCAACAAACAAGAAAGAAACACCTAAACACAATCAACACAGCTACCAATAGATCATGAATGTTATTGTAGCAATCAGTCTTGATGTAGAGGTATTGGCAATCTGGATAAAGTAATTTAGAATATTATTGGTGTAAGCAATCTTGATAAAGTAATTTAGAATATTATTGGTGTAAGCAATCCGGATAAAGTAATGTTTAGGATATTATTGGTCTAAGCAATCTGGATAAAGTAATTTAGAATATTATTGGCATAAGAAATCTGGATAAAGTAATTTAGAATATTATTGGTGTAAGCAATCTGGAAAAGGTATCTTGGATCTTATTTGGATCTTTTTTCTGTGGGAAAACTTTGTAAAAACACCTTGAGAAAGTAAAGGAGTTTTGTATATGACTATTAATGTGCTGAAAGGAAAAGTTTGTTGTGGCTACTTATGTGCCGAAAGTTGCAAGTCATTAAGCTGAATAATTGTTGTTTCAGAATGAGTGAGTCAGACTTTATCCAGTTCTCTGAAGTAAAAAACCATGATGACTTTTACACGATTGATGATGGTCATATCCAGGTCATAGACCAGAAAGGATACCAGATTGTATATGACAAGGCCATAGATGATCTCAGGTGATTTACTTGACCATTTCTATGCAGGTGGTAAGCTAGAAAAATAGATTCTCATAGAGCACAGATAAGACGGCAACAAACTGTCAGCGCTTGATCAGTAATAGCTTCATTGTTTGGTGAATCTTTGTGAATGTAATACCTTGTTTCATTATGAATTTTTCTTTGTGAATGTACAATATTGCTTTATTTGGTAAATCCAACTTTAAAAGTGTAACATAATAGCTTCATTGGCGAATGTTTGTGAATGTAACTTCTTGATTCATTGCTTGGTGAATGTTTCTTTATGAATGTAACATCCTGTCTTCAGCAATTTCTTCACAAATACACAGATTACTGGAGACTGACCTGCTTCTTGTGTGCAGCTACTACATCGAGAGGGATTGGGACCTTAGATCAGCAGCAAAACATGGAGTGTCTCTGGTTAGTTATATCTGGGAGAGTCTGGTAAACTGTTTTGTTTTCCTTATCAGTATGTGAGATGTCAGACCAGAGAGGTAGATGTTTGTATCCAGCTATAGCACTCAATGTCGTAGCCAGGCTTGGATGATCATGCAGTGACAGATGTAGCTTTGTGGTGATGTGTTTGTTAATATTAGGTGAAGGTTAGGTGTCGAAATGTGTCACTGCTCTAGCTCATGTCAAACATCACTACCCTTAGTGTCACTGCTCTAGTCTATACCTACCAAACATCACTACCCTTAGTGTCACTGCTCTAGTCTATGTCAAACATCACTACCCTTAGTTTCACTGCTCTAGCTCATGTCAAACATCACTACCCTTAGTGTCACTGCTCTAGCTCATGTCAAACATCACTACCCTTAGTGTCACTGTTCTAGCTCATGTCAAACATCACTACCCTTAGTGTCACTGCTCTAGTCTATGTCAAACATCACTACCCTTAGTGTTACTGCTCTAGTCTATGTCAAACATCACTACCCTTAGTGTCACTGTTCTAGCTCATGTCAAACATCACTACCCTTAGTGTCACTGCTCTAGTCTATGTCAAACATCACTACCCTTAGTGTTACTGCTCTAGTCTATGTCAAACATCACTACCCTTAGTGTCACTGCTCTAGTCTATGTCAAACATCACTACCCTTAGTGTCACTGTTCTAGCTCATGTCAAACATCACTACCCTTAGTGTCACTGCTCTAGTCTATGTCAAACATCACTACCCTTAGTGTCACTGCTCTAGTCTATGTCAAACATCACTACCCTCAGTGTCACTGTTCTAGCTCATGTCAAACATCACTACCCTTAGTGTCACTGCTCTAGTCTATGTCAAACATCACTACCCTTAGTGTCACTGTTCTAGCTCATGTCAAACATCACTACCCTTAGTGTCACTGTCCTAGCTCATGTCAAACATCACTACCCTTAGTGTCACTTTTCTAGCTCATGTCAAACATCACTATCCTTAGTGTCACTGTTCTAACTCATGTCAAACATCACTACCCTTAGTGTCACTGTTCTAGCTCATGTCAAACATCACTATCCTTAGTGTCACTGCTCTAGTCTATGTCAATCATCACTACCCTTAATGTCACTGTTCTAGCTCATGTCAAACATCACTACCCTTAGTGTCACTGTTCTAGCTCATGTCAAACATCACTACCCATAGTGTTACTGCTCCAGCCCATATAAAAAATCACTATCCATAGTGTTACTGCTCCAGCCCATATCAAACATTACTATCCATAGTGTTACTGCTCCAACCCATATACAAAATCACTATCCATAGCGTTACTGCCCCAGCCCATATCAAACATCACTACCCATAGTGATACTGCTCCAGCCCATGACAAACATCACTTTCCATAGTGTTACTGTTCCAGCCCATGACAAAAATCACTACTCATAGTGTCACTGTAGAAAATACAACTGTAAACTACTGGTATTTTGTTCTCAAAAAAGACAAATATATACATATACCATATGTATGAAAGTTTGTTATTAGAATATATATGTAGAAATGAACCAGTACAATGCAATAGAGAAGATACAAAGCATTGATGAACAGTGGGAAATTCTAAAAGAATCAATGCAACAAACATCAAAACAGTTCATACCACCAGTGAGGACAAATTCAAGAAAGAAATGGATGACGGATGACATTTTGCAGCTAATGGATACAAGAAGAAGAAATAAAGAAAATAAAGATGAGTATAAGAGATTAAATAAAGAAATTGTAGTAAAATGCAATAAAGCAAAAGAAGCATGGCTAAAAGAGAGATGCAAAGAGATTGAAATGCAACAAAAAGGAGATGTTAAAGCTATATACAAACAAATTGAGGAATTAACAAGAAGAAAAACGCAATAAAAAAATGGATGTCTAAGATCAAAGGAAGGAGAACTGTTGATTGATCAAGAAAACATAAGGGAACGATGAACAGAATACATTAAAGATCTTTATAATGATGAACGAATGGAAGTAAATATAAAGGATAATGGAGAAGGACCAGAAATACTCAGAGAAGAAGTAAATGATGCTTTGCGCAATATGAAAGCAGGCAAAGCTCCTGGTCCAGATAATATAACTAAAGAAGAGAATGGAAGCCGTGGGTGATTTTGGAAAAGAAATAATAACAAAAATATTGAATGATATCTACAACAGCGGGTATATACCAGACGACATGCTTAAATCAATATTCATAGCCCTACCAAAGAAATCAGATGCGATTGAATGCGATGATCATCACACAATAAGCCTTTTAGTCATATGACTAAGATATTACTAAGAATCATCATGCGAAGAGTGCGAAACAAAATCAGTCCAGAAATTAGCGATGAACAGTGTGGTTTTGTTAGAAATAAAGGAACAAGCAATGCCATTTATATCATAAGATCTTTAGTAGAAAGAGCCATAGAGGTGAAAACAGATCTATACCTATGTTTCATAGATTACACCAAGGCATTTGACAAAGTAAAGCACCAAGAAATAATCAAAATTTTAGAAAGCATAAATGTAGACAGCAAAGATCTAAGAATAATAAAGAATATGCACTGGCAACAAACAGCGGCCATAAGAAGTGGAAACTAATTGGGAATGTTTCAACAAATAAAACAGGGTGTTAGACAAGGTTGTGTGCTGTCACCAGATTTGTTTAATATTTATAGTGAGATTATATTAAGATCCATAAGGGACATGCCTGGAATAACAATTGGAGGTCATAATATAAATAATTTAAGGTATGCTGATGATACAGTCGTAATCGCTAAGAGTGAAAATGGGTTACAGGAAATGTTGGACATTATAGTGAAAGAAAGCAAAAATAAAGGGCTCAGCCTTAATAGCAAAAAGACAGAGGTAATGGTAACAACAAAGAAAAAGACATCACCTCAGTGCAAAATAAAGACAAGTGGAACAATATTAAAGCAGGTAAATGAATTTAAATATTTGGGAACTTTGTTAACCTCAGACGGAAGATGTACAAAAGAGGTGAGATGGAGAATGGCTCAGGCAAAAGCAGCTTTCCAAAAAATGAGGAAGATACTATGCAATCCATTTTTGACAATAGAAACAAGAAAAAGAGTTCTTAAATGTTACGTAGAGCCAGTCTTAACATATGGATGCGAATCATGGACAATAGGACAACAGACAAGAAAATCACTGGAGTCTGTAGAAATGTGGTTTTACAAAAGAATGTTGAGAATACCATGAACAGCTAAGAAGAGTAATGAAGAGGTTCTGAGAGAGGTCAAAGCAAAAAGAGAGCTAATTTCCAATATTAGGAAGAGACAATCATCATTTTTTGGCCATGTAATGAGAAGAGAACAACTGGAATATATTGTAACAACTGGAAAAATTGAGGGATGAAGAGATAGAGGGAAGCAAAGAGAAAAAATACCAGACAGCTTAAGAGAATGGCTCTGGCAGAAGGTTTACAACAGAAATGATAAATAGCTGCCGAGATCGAAAGTTGTGGAGAGACACAACTACCTGCGCCAGTAGGCCCGGTGTACTTGATGATGATGATGATGTAGAAATGTTTTTTTACTAGAACATATGTAGACACGTTGCTTACTAGAACATTCATATTCAAGTTTGTTACTAGAACATTCATATTCAGGTTTGTTACTAGAACATACACAAGCAAGTTTGTTACTAGAACATTCATATTCAAGTTTGTTACTAGAACATTCATATTCAAGTTTGTTATGAGAACATACACATGCAGGTTTGTTACTAGAACATTCATATTCAAGTTTGTTACTAGAACATTCATATTCAGGTTTGTTACTAGAACATACACATGCAGGTTTGTTACTAGAACATTGATATACAGGTTTGTTACTAGAACATACACATGCAGGTTTGCAACTAGAACATACACATACAGGTTTGTTACTAGAACATACACATACAGGTTTGCAACTAGAACATACACATACAGGTTTGTTACTAGAACATACACATACAGGTTTGTTACTAGAACATACACATACAGGTTTGTTACTAGAACATACACATACAGGTTTGTTACTAATTGAAGCCATTGTGGCCTACTGGTTAGTGTGCCTGCCACCAACAATAAGGGTGTAGGTTCCAGTGGCCAAGACTTTCTTTGAAGTTTTGGACACAACAACAGATATCTGTTGTCTCTCACCAGAAGCAGGCTGGTGACTTTGACATTCCTAGCTACGGCCACCGGGATGTGGACAGGTTTGGTATATTGTTTGATGTCTGGACAAATGAAGCAGCTTTTCTGGAGTGCAAACGGGAGGTAAATATATAATTGTCACCTTCATTGTTACAACTCTGTAAACCACTAGTAGAAAAGAAGGAGAAAGTCCAGTTGTTGAAAAGAATGACAAAAGTCATTGACAGACCTCAGTCATAAATTAGAATCATGTCTGTGTGACATATACATATTGTGATGTTGCAAAGTTGTTGAATGGTTGAAATGTGGCTAATAGAGACATTGATAAGACTTGTGATAATGTTAGAAAGTTTTTGATTGGTTTAAATCTGACTAATGAACCTATTAATTTGACCTGATTTTGTGGTGATGTAAACAACTGTGATGTGACTAGTGATGACATCTGCATTTCCTTGTATTTCTTTTGGCAGCTCTTGGACTGTTACTTCGAGGCCTATCAACATGTGGTCGACCGGGATGAGAGACGCAGGCTGGCTCAAGTCATCACAAATATCATGAGCCAACGACCACGCTTTGATTTACATGCAGATTATTTTGTGCAGACCTACCGAGCTGAGTGTTCAGTGCTGAGCAAACATACAGAACTAGTGAAAGCTGTGCTTGACAGACAGATAGAATATGATCGTGAATACATCCAGCGAGTGACTCGTGAAGAGGTCACGCAGATGGGTCTACCCCACAAGATTATTCCAAAGCAGCCCATTGCTGTCAACCTCAGCAGGTCATTATCAACAGTGATAGCCAATTGCAAGAACATGTTCACATCTCATTATCAACAGTGATAGCCATTTGCTAAAACATGTTCATATCTCATTATCAACAGTGATAGCCATTTGCTAAAACATGTTCACATCTCATTATCAATATTAATAACTCATAAAATGTGTATCTTTGCCTCATCAAGTCATATTTCAGGACTGTTAAACAGTCATTTATTTGTCTCATTATGTCATAATCAGGTCTGTTAAACAGTCATTTGTCTGTCTCAAAGAAATATCAAAAGATGAAAAATACTGACATACATGTATTTTGTGGCAATTAATTGGTTACACCGAGGCATTATGATAGATAATAGACAATTTGTTGGTTACAACAACTCATTGTGAAAGATAATAGACAATTTGTTGGTTACAACAACTCATTATGAAAGATAATAGACATTTTGTTGGTTACACCATGTCATTAATCATTAGTGATAGATAATTATTTGGTTACACCCAGTCATTATGAAAAATGATAGATAATTAATTGATTACACTGAGTCATTGTGAAAGATGATAGAGAATTTGTTGGTTCCCCTCATCTTTATGAAGAGTTGTTGGACATTGAATTTCTTTTATTTGTCTTTTCTCACAGACATAAAACATGTACACATGCTTTCTTTGTCTCTCTCCACATGTACACATACAAGCCATTGTCTTGTACACTTACTATTGTCATGTACACTTACAGACCGTTGTCATGTACACTTACTAACTATTGTCTTGTACACTTACAGACCATTGTCATGTACACTTACAGACCATTATCTTGTACACTTACTAGCTATTGTAGTGCACACTTACAGACCGTTATCTCGTGCAATTACTAACTGTTGTCTTATACACTTATAGACCGCTGTCTTATACACTTACAGACCATTGTCTTGTACACTTACTAACTGTTGCCTTGCACACTTACAGACCATTGTCTTGTACAATTACTAACTGTTGTAGTGCACACTTACCGACCGTTATCTCATACAATTACTAACTGTTGTCTTACACACTTACAGACCGTTGTCTTGTACACTTACTAACTGTTGCCTTACACACTTACAGACCGTTATCTCATACAATTACTAACTGTTGTCTTACACACTTACAGACCATTGTCTTGTACACTTATTAACTGTTGCCTTCCACACTTACAGACCGTTGTCTTGTACAATTACTAACTGTTGTCTTACACACTTACAGACCATTGTCTTGTACACTTACTAACTGTTGCCTTGCACACTTACAGACCGTTATCTTACACAATTACTAACTGTTGTCTTGCACACTTACAGACCGTTATCTTACACAATTACTAACTGTTGTCTTACACACTTACAGACCATTGTCTTGTACACTTACTAACTGTTGTCTTGCACACTTACAGACCGTTGTCGTGTACAATTACTAACTGTTGTCTTACACACTTACAGACCATTGTCTTGTACACTTACTAACTGTTGCCTTGCACACTTACAGACCGCCGTTGTCTTGTACAATTACTAACTGTTGTCTTGCACACTTACAGACCGTTATCTTACACAATTACTAACTGTTGTCTTGCACACTTACAGACCATTATCTTACACAATTACTAACTGTTGTCTTACACACTTACAGACCATTGTCTTGTACACTTACTAACTGTTGCCTTGCACACTTACAGACCGTTGTCTTGTACAATTACTAACTGTTGTCTTGCACACTTACAGACTGTTGTCTTGTACAATTACTAACTGTTGTCTTGCACACTTACAGACTGTTGTCTTGTACAATTACTAAGTATTGTCTTGTACATGTGCAGACCATTGTTTTGTACAATTACTAAGTATTGTCTTGTACATGTGCAGACCATTGTTTTGTACACTTATTAACTATTGTCTTGTACACTTACAGACTATTATCATGTACACTTACTAAGTATTTTTGTACACTTACTAGCTGTTGTCTTGCACACTTACAGACCATTGTCTTGTACACTTACTAACTAATGTCTTGTACACTTACAGACCATTATCTTGTACACTTACTAAGTATTGTCTTGTACATGTGCAGATCATTGTCTTGTACACTTATTAACTATTGTCGTGTACACATACAGACCATTGTCTTGTACACTTACTAACTATTGTTTTGTACACTTACAGACCATTATCTTGTATACATTATCTTTATCTATGTCCCTGGACATGCGGGAGTACGGGGAAATGAGAGAGCGGACAGGTTGGCTAGCTGCGCTGTCGTTGAGGACGGGCAACCGATGGATCGGGCGGACATCATCAATGCCCTTCGAGATGTTGGAAGAGCACAGGACTTCGACAAACACAGATCAACGTCACTTCTTCGGATGATGGAAATGGGAGTTAAGATGGGCACGGCCAGAAATGAGAAACTTGGTGGCCGTGTAAGAAGACTTATCAACCAACATAGAACTGGAGTCGTCAGTCGCTGGACACTGAGGGAATTGCTGAGGAGGGGATCTGAGCACCTATGGACATGTTCGGAGTGCAATGATGATGACCCGCAAATAACTCAATAACTCAATATCTTGTATACTTACTAACTATTGTCTTGTACACTTACAGACCATTATCTTGTACACTTAATAACTATTGTTTTGTACACTTACAGACCATTCATTGTCTTGTACACTTACAGACCATTATCTTGTACACTTAATAACTATTGTCTTGTACACTTACAGACCATTATCTTGTATACTTACTAACTATTGTCTTGTACACTTACAGACCATTATCTGGTACACTTACTAACTATTTTCTTGTACACATGAAAGTCATTGTCTTGTACACTTTGTTGTCTTTATCTTGCAGGCCAGCTCTAATGAACGTCTATATGCTGGAGTTTCATCCAATGCTAGCTATTGCAAGTCGCATCCCCACAGCTCTGAACCATGCTTACTGGGTTAGTGTATGTTTAACTTCTACAAATAGTAATAGTCAGTACAAACATTGCTAGTCAGTCAGTACAAACATTCAGTTAGTCAGTACAAACATTCAGTTAGTCAGTACAAACATTGTTAGTCAGTACAAACATTGCTAGTCAGCCAGTACAAACATTCAGTTAGTCAGTACAAACATGGCTAGTCAGTACAAACATTGCTAGTCAGCCAGTACAAACATTCAGTTAGTCAGTACAAACATTGTTATTCAGTACAAATATTCTGTTAATCAGTACAAACATTCAGTTAGTCAGTACAAACATTGCTAGTCAGCCAGTACAGCCATTGTTATTCAGTACAAATATTTGTTAATCAGTACAAACATTCAGTTAGTCAGTACAAACATTTAGTTAGTCAGTACAAACATTCAGTTAGTCGGTACAAACATTCAGGTAGTCAGTACAAACATTTAGTTAGTTAGTAAAAACATTCAGTTAGTCAGTACAAACATTTAGTTAGTCAGTACAAACATTCAATTAGTCAGTACAAACATTCAGTTAGTCAGTACAAACATTTAGTTAGTCAGTATAAACATTCAGTTAGTCAGTACAAAAATTCAGTTAGTCAGTACAAACATTTTATTAGTCAGTTCAAACATTCTGTTAGCCAGTACAAACATTCAGTTAGTCAGTACAAACATTCAATTAGTCAGTATAAATGTTATTAGTGAATTACCTGAACACAAACAGTGATAGTACAAACGTTACCAGTTCGTTAGCTTGTGCAAACATTGCCACTGAATTAGTACAAACGCTAGTAGTGAATTTATTAGTACAAACATGAGCATTAAATTGAAGCAAATGTAGATAGTAAGTTAGTTACCAAATACACTAGCTAAAATGTAGGAACTATTGACCTCCAACATTATCATATTGACCTCCTACATTATCATATTGACCTCCTACATTATCATATTGACCTTCTACATTATCATATTGATCTCTCACATTATCATATTGACCTCTCACATTATCATATTGACCTCTCACATTATCATATTGACCTCCTACATTATCATATTGACCTCCTACATTATCATATTGACCTCTTAACATTATCATATTGGCCTCTTACATTATCATATTGATCTCTCACATTATCATATTGACCTCTTACATTATCATATTGATCTCTCACATTATCATATTGACCTCTCACATTATCATATTGACCTCCTACATTATCATATTGACCTCTCAAATGCTCATATTGACCTCCCACATTATCATATTGACCTCCCACATTATCATATTGACCTCTTACATTATCATATTGACCTCCTACATTATCATATTGACCTCCTACATTATCATATTGACCTCTCAAATTATCATATTGACCTCCCACATTATCATATTGACCTCTCACATTTTCATACTGACCTCTCATATTATCATACTGACCTCTCACATTATCATATTTCTGTGTCCTTATCTCAGTGTTGTATCTTCTCTGTAGAAACTCTATTTAATGCCTGTCATGAGGTGTCTCTAATTCTTTCATGTAACTATGAGACACAAAAATATGTATTAGATATGAATATAAAAAAGACTAAAACTATGATCATAAACAAAGATAATACTCAAAACCTACAAGTGGATATCAAAGTTGAAAGAATAGACCTGGAGACAGTTCAGAGCTACAACTACCTTGGACATACTATAACCAGGTGATGGAAAATGTAAAACTGAAATAAACAAAAGAATAGGAATGGCAAAAAGTAATTTTAATGCCATGAAAAGTATACTAACATCAAAAAAATACCACCAAGGCTAAAACTAAGAATAGCAAAATGTTATATCTTCATATCTTCTCAATATTCCTGTATGGTGCGGCAACTTGGACATTAGACAAGAAAACAGAACAGTAAATTGAAGCCTTTGAAATGTCCATTTATAAAAGAATAGAAAGAATTGGATGGAAGGAAAAGAAAACAAATGATGAAGTCTTAAAACAACTAGAAATGGAAAGAGAACTACTAAACACAATTCAAATAAGACAAATGAGATTTTTGGGCATGTTAAAAGTAACCTTGGAGGGGAAAATACAAGGTAACAGAGGCAGACCAAGATTAACATGGACAATTAACATAAATAGTGGGACAGGTCAGCCTAGAACAACCTGCACCATCAAAGCAAGAGACAGAGTGGAATGGTGCTCCATGATAGCCAATCTTCAATACAGAGACGGCACTCAATGATGATGATGATCCATGAGATGTTTTGTATATGTCCCAAAAATATGTTTTGTATTTGCCCAAAAGATATGTTTTGTATTTGCCTCAAAGAGATGTTTTGTATTTGCCTCAAAGATATGTTTTGTATTTGCCTCAAAAAGATGTTTTGTATTTGCCTCAAAGATATGTTTTGTATTTGCCTCAAAAAGATGTTTTGTATTTGCCTCAAAAAGATGTTTTGTATTTGCCTCAAAGATATGTTTTGTATTTGCCTCAAAAAGATGTTTTGTATTTGCCCCAAAGATATGTTTTGTATGTGCCCCAAAGATATGTTTTGTATGTGCCCCAAAGATATGTTTTGTTTGTGACCCAAAGATATGTTTTGTATGTGCCCCAAAGATATGTTTTGTATTTGCCCCAAAGATATGTTTTGTATTTGCCCCAAAGAGATGTTTTGTATGTGCCCCAAAAATGTTTTGTATATGTCCCAAAAGGGTGTTTTGTATTTGCCCCAAAGATATGTTTTGTATGTGCCCCAAAGATGTTTTGTGTATGTCCCAAAAAGGTGTTTTCTATTTGCCCCAAAGATATGTTTTGTATGTGTCCCAAAGATATGTTTTGCATGTGTCCCAAAGAGATGTTTTGTATGTGTCCCAAAGATATGTTTTGCATGTGTCCCAAAGATATGTTTTGTATGTGTCCCAAAGATATGTTTTGCATGTGTCCCAAAGAGATGTTTTGTATGTGTCCCAAAGAAATGATTTGTATGTGTCCCAAAGATATGTTTTGCATGTGTCCCAAAGAGATGTTTTGTATGTGTCCCAAAGATATGTTTTGCATGTGTCCCAAAGATATGTTTTGCATGTGTCCCAAAGAGATGTTTTGTATGTGTCCCAAAGAAATGATTTGTATGTGTCCAAAAGAGATGTTTTGTATGTGTCCCAAAGAGATGTATTATATTTGACTCAAATAAATATATTGTATGTGTCCAAAAGATATGTTTTATATTTGACTCAAATAAATATATTGTATGTGTCCTAAAGAATCGCCAATCAACCACTAATATCTTCAGTAATAAAGAAAAGACGATGGTCATACGTTGGACATGTGATGAGAAGAGATAATAACCGAATAGCAAAGCAAGCCCTCATATGGGAAACAACAGGTAAAAGAAAAAGAGGAAGACCCAGGGAGACACTGAGAAGAACATTGATGAGAGAGGCAAGAGCAGCAGGAGTCGGCTCCCTCAATGAGATAGAACTGCTTGCACAGAACAGAGACAGATGGCGAGATTTGATAAAATATCTTTAAAAGAAAACTGCTAGAACAAAAAATCCATATAGGAGAAGGTGTATCTTGGTCTACGCCCTATGGGCCGGTTACGGCTCGAAAGGTCAATAGATAGATAGATGTGTCCTAAAGAGATGTTTTATATTTGACTCAAACAAATATATTGTATGTGTCCCAAAGAGATGTTTTGTATGTGTCCCAAAGATATGTTTTATATTTGACTCAAATAAATATATTGTATGTGTCCCAAAGAGATGTTTTATATTTGACTCAAACAAATATATTGTATGTGTCCCAAAGAGATGTTTTGTATGTGTCCAAAAGAGATGTTTTGTATGTGTACCAAAGAGATGTTTTGTATGTGTACCCAAGAGATGTTTTGTATGTGTCCCAAAGAGATGTTTTATATTTGACTCAAATAAATATATTGTATGTGTCCCAAAGAGATGTTTTATATTTGACTCAAATAAATATATTGTATGTGTCCCAAAGAGATGTTTTATATTTGACTCAAACAAATATATTGTATGTGTCCCAAAGAGATGTTTTGTATGTGTCCCAAAGAGATGTTTTGTATGTGTCCCAAAGAGATGTTTTGCATGTGTCCCAAAGAGATGTTTTGTATGTGTCCCAAAGAGATGTTTTATATTTGACTCAAATAAATATATTGTATGTGTCCCAAAGAGATGTTTTATATTTGACTCAAATAAATATATTGTATGTGTCCCAAAGAGATGTTTTGTATGTGTCCCAAAGAGATGTTTTGTATGGGTCCCAAAGAGATGTTTTGTATGTGTCTCAAAGAGATGTTTTGTATGTGTCCCAAAGAGAAGTTTTGTGTGTGTCAAAGAGATGTTTTGTGTATATGTCTCAAAAAGATGTTTTGTATTTGCCCCATTGAGTTGCTTTTGTTTGCCCCAATAAGTTGCTTGTACTTGCCCCAATAAGTAGCTTGCATTTGCTTAAATAAGTAGCTTGTATTTGCCCCAATATGTTCCTCTTATTTGCTTAAACAAGTTCCTTGTATTTGCTTAAATAAGTAGCTTGTATTTGCCCCAATGTACCTCTTATTTGCTTAAACAAGTTGCTTGTATTTGCTAAAATAAGTAGCTTGTATTTGCCCCAATATGTTCCTCTTATTTGCTTAAACAAGTTCCTTGTATTTGCTTAAATAAGTAGCTTGTATTTGCCCCAATATGTTCCTCTTATTTGCTTAAACAAGTTCCTTGTATTTGCTTAAATAAGTAGCTTGTATTTGCCCCAATGTACCTCTTATTTGCTTAAACAAGAAGCTTGTATTTGATTAAATAAATACCTTGTATTTGCCCCAATGATTTGCTTATATGATCCAATGATTTATTTTTATTTGCCCCAATGATTTGTTGACATTTGCCCCAATGATCTGCTTGTATTTGCCCCAATGATGTGTTTGTATCTGCCCCAATGATGTTTTTGTATATGCCCAGTTGATTTGTTGCTATTTGCCTCAATGATGTGTTTGTATTTGCCCCAATTGTTTGTTTGTATTTGTCCCAATGATTTACTTTTTATATGCCCAAAAGTTGTAAGTTCTTAAATAAACAAATTTGATGTGACCCACAAAACACACATCAAGCAGTTGAAGTGAGCAATACGTGGTACAAGACATTCGAGAAGGGGTGTAAGTGCATGTGTCTCTGTGTGAGTGAGTGTGTGTACATGTCCATGTGTGTGTGTGTTTGCACACATGTGCATGTAGCACCCCACTAATAGAGTGTATGTATCTGCTTATAGTGAACTCAGACCTGTTGTGCCCTGGCCATAGTGTATGTTGTACATATGTATATGTGCCTGTGTTGTGAGTAGTGTGTTTTAATCTAGTGTGTTATGATAGCCACCATATGTTATTAACTGTAGAAGGCTGCTCTGTTTTGAGATGATTGACCCAGGACATCTCTTGTCATTCAGGAGCTCAGTGAACTTCACCAGCCAAGCTTGCTTCAGAAGATTGTGATGGAGAAGAAGTTACTGGAAGCTGCGCTGACAGAATGGCAGGCTCTACCAGCGATAGGCTCAAGCTTCTCCGGGCAAGTACAGAAAGATGTAAGAGCTACTCTAAGTTGTCCTAATTTTTCTCATTTTTTCTGAGCTGGGTGAAAGCAAATGAAAACTAGCAAGGACAGAACCAGTTGGAGTAGGCCCACTGGAACACAGCCTTGTCAACAAGCAGCCATTGCTATCTGGCAATCATTGTTATTGACAACCATTGTTATCGACAACCATTGTTATCTATACCTGTCCTTCTGTCTATGTCTCTTGTATCTAATCTGTTTGTACCACCATTGTTTGAGTCATCCATATCTCTCTCACATTTCCTTTATTGTTCTCTTGTTGTCCATTGCATCTCTGCCCACCAACCACAGGCTGCCATTCTGTGGTTCTCCCAACTGATGTTTGATGCCTTCAATAACAAACATGGACAAGAATTGACTAGCTCTACTTGGTAAGATTTCTGTTCTGGACATCACATGGACTTCTTTCAGGCTGACATGTTTTGCGAATCAATTCAGAGTAAGAGGTATGTTTACAGCACTCGGAAAAATTGACAAATAATCAACAGAAAAAAATATAGACCAAAGCAGGATCGAACCCATACTCAGTGGCACAGCGCCTTGCCACAAAAAGCCAAACGCTAGGGAACACTGCCAATCAGCCAACTAAAAAATTAGCTTCATAGGCAATGTTTTTCATGCAGGTGTTCTCATGACTATAGCATAAGGCCGCGATCACAGCTCGGAAATACATTTTAAATTTTTAAAGTACCCCCGTCACGCCAAGTGGCGTATAGGGAAATATGGTGTTAGTGACCCTATATTTTACAGACCTTCAGCACATGATTTTTGGGGTAATGTTGTCAGTATTACGCCCGTGCTGCTTTACTTTCCCAGAAAAAAATCCGGTACTCATTTAAGGCTGGGTGAACCAGGAAGCCGTCGGTTGGGATCGAACCCTACCCCTTGTCCGTGGTAGTCCAGTTCACTAACCACTGAGCTATCGCGGCTCCCGGAAATACATAGTGTATCTATATTTTTTCCTGTTAAGAAAAGTATCTTCCGGATAGGGTAGGGCTGAATACTTGCGTTGCATACAAACATTTAAGACGAAACAGCATGTTTTGCTGTGTTAGATGGGACATTCCTGGCTGACTTATTTTAATGTCCTAGACAAGATATTACATTACATTCCTGGCTGACTTATTTTAATGTCCTAGACAAGATATTACATTACATTCCTGGCTGACTTATTTTAATGTCCTAGACAAGATATTACATTACATTCCTGGCTGACTTATTTTAATGTCCTAGACAAGATATTACATTACATTCCTGGCTGACTTATTTTAATGTCCTAGACAAGATATTACATTACATTCCTGGCTGACTTATTTTAATGCCCTAGACAAGATATTACATTACATTCCTGGCTGACTTATTTTAATGTCCTAGACAAGATATTACATTACATTCCTGGCTGGCTTATTTTAATGTCCTAGACAAGATATTACATTACATTCCTGGCTGACTTATTTTAATGTCCTAGACAAGATATCACATTACATTCCTGGCTGGCTTATTTTAATGTCCTAGACAAGATATTACATTACATTCCTGGTTGACTTATTTTAATGTCCTAGACAAGATATTACATTACATTCCTGGTTGACTTATTTTAATGCCCTAAACAAGATATCACATTACATTCCTGGCTGACTTGTATCATCTTGATGGCAGTGGTTGTTGGGTTGTTTGTTTTGTCTTATATGATAACTTGGCTACATATTTTATATTTCGAATGGAAATGGTACTGCTATGTTTAAATGTAAGATTATGAACATGAATGTATATTGTACATGAAGATTTTTAGGGAGCCGCGATATCTCAGTGGTTATTGAACTGGACTACAAAGGACAATGGGTAGGGTTCGATCCCAACCAACAGGCTCCAGGTTCCCCCAGCCTTAAATGGGTACCAGATTTTTTCTGGGAAAGTAAAGTGGCACAGGCGTAATACCGACCACTTTACCCCAAAAATCATGTGCTGAAGGTCTGTAAAATTTATGGGCACTAACACCATTTTCCCTATACGCCACTTGGCATGACAGGGGCTATTTATTTATTTATTTTTTTAATTAAGATTTTAAAAATAGATTTTAACATTTTTTGTATTCAGATTCTGTAATGCAATTATGATAATGATACATTCTCGTTGTTCCCAAATGCTGTAATACGATTAATTCAATGATTTCATCTCAGTTATTCTCAGTCGTTGTAGCACAATTATGATGATGATAATTTCTTCTCAGTTGTTCTCGGAGACATTTGTTGAGGATCCCCTGTTTCAGTGTCAGCTGGCCCTTCAGTCAGTCAAACAGCAGGAGGATGCAGCCACAGGTAGACGCTCTCACAAGGAGAAGCAGATCTCAATGGTTGAAACTGTTGGCAGATTGATGAATGTTGGTAACTGTCTGTCTCTGTCTGTCTGCATATATTTTCTGTTTGAAGTTGTACTTATGTTTATCTGTGTTTGTATATGTGTTTGTCTATGTGTGTGTTTGAGCTTACTTTTTAGGTTTCAGAATGAAAGCCAGTATGGAGTCAATAATCTCATCTTGTAAGATGGCAGATGTTGTCATGTGTCATGTATAGTGACATACATTATCATGTGAAATTACAAACCATGTTGTGTAATATATAACAGATGTTGTCATGAAAAAATAACAGGCATATCATGTATGATTATAGATATTCTTATCTGATATGACAGACATTCTCATGACATGTCATGCAAAAATGGCACCTTGTCATGTATGACACATACCCGAAATCTACTAAAATCTATCTTTGTAGCCATACCGAAGAAGTCAGGAGCCACTGATTGTGAAGACCATCGCACTATTAGTCTCATGAGCCATATGACTAAAATTTTATTATGAATAATCATGAGACGTGTAAGGAACAAAATAAAACCAGAAATAAGTGAGGAACAATGTGGATTTGTGGAAGGAAAGGGCACCAATAATGTAATATACATCTTAAGTCTTAAGAAAATTGATAGAAAGATCTATAGAGGTAAAGAAAGATCTATATATGTGCTTTAAAGACTACACGAAAGCATTTGACAAAGTAAAGCATGTGGAAATAATCAATATGCTGGAGAAATTAAACATTGATGGCAAGGATCTGCGAATCATAAAAAACATGTACTGGCAACAAACAGCAGCTATACGAATTAACAACCAAACAGGACAATTCCAATATAAAAAGCAAGGAGTCAGACAAGGCTGTGTTCTGTCACCGGAATTTGTTTTCACTTTACAGTGAATGTATTATGAGATCAATAATAGACAAAAAAGGAATTGAAGTCAACGGTCACAACATAAATAATTTGCGATATGCGGATGACACAGTCTTAATAGCAGAGACAGAGAATGAATTACAAGAAATGATAGACATAATAGTAAAAGAAAGCAACAAGAAAGGTCTCAGTCTGAATGGTAAGAAAACAGAAGTAATGGTTATATCGAAGAAACAATCACCACCATCATGCAGCATAAAAATAAACGAGACAAATCTGAAACAAGTGCAACGTTTCAAATACTTGGGCACAATAATAACATCTGATGGGAGATGCACCACAGAAATAAAAAGCAGAATAGCTCAGGCCAAAATAGCATTTAAGAAAATGAAAAATATCTTATGCAACAAATCTATATGTCAATAAAAATGAGAAAGAGAGTTCATCGGTGCTATATAGAATCAATTCTGACCTATGGAAGCGAATCATGGACAGTAGACAAACAAATGAAAAGATGATTGGAGGCCACAGAGATGGGATTTCTCAGAAGAATGTTGAAAGTTCCCTGGACAGCTAAAAAGACCAATGAGGAAGTTCTCAAAGAGGCCAAAACAAAAAGGGAGCTCTTAAAAAACATCAGAAAGAAGCAATCAACATTTTTCGGGCACATCATGAGAAGAGGAAAGTTGGAATACCTGGTTACAACTGGCAAAATAAAAGGAAAGAGAGATCGCGGGCGACAAAGAGAGAAAATACTGGATAGCTTGGTGTCATGGCATGGAAAACAGTCAACAACAGAACTGATACGATGCACTGTAGATAGAAGATTGTGGAGGGACATGATCACCTACGTCAACCGGTATGGCACATGATGATGTCATGTATGATGACAGATATTGTGTAAGATGACAGACATTCTCATATTGACAATAACAGTCCTATTACATTGACATGTAAAAGAAATATTTTCATGATTTAAAGGGCTTTGTCGTGTAAGACAACAGATAGTGTTATGTAAATGACATGTTATTGAAATGACATAACATATTTGTTTGACCAGATTATTACCTTGCGACATCGGATGATTGAGGCATGCTGGGAAACTGAAATTTTGTCAAAGGTGAAACAATTAGTACTTTTTCATCTGATTTTACATCTGCGAGTGTACATTGTACAAGTCTGCCTATTGTTCTAGTCTGTGTATTGTTTTAGTCTGTGTACTGTTCACCGTGTAATGAGAAGGGAACATCTGGAATATATTGTGGCAACTGGGAAAATTCAGGGATAAGAGATAGAGGGAAGTAAAGAAAAAAGATGGCAGACAGCTTAAGAGAATGGCTTGGCAGAAGGTCAACAACAGAAATGATAAATAACTGTTGAGATCAAAAGTTATGGAGAGACATGATCACCTGCACCAGCAGGCATGGTACTTGGTGATGTTGATGACTGTTCTTGTTCATGTATTGTTCTTGTAAGTGTATTTTATAATTCACATATTGTTCTGGTGTGTGCAATGTTTGAGTCTGTATATTATTCCGGTGTGTGCATAGCTAATGTTTCTGTTATTTTTAACTGCCACTTATCTCTGTACAACATCTGAACTGTGCTCAAACTCTCTCCTTCATATATTTCTGTTTCATTTGTGACTCTGTTGCCTTTTTTCATTTACTTTTGTGTAACTTTCATTCATCATTCCCTGTTTATGTTTATGTATCTTTCATTTATTATTTCTTACTTTTATGTTTCTTTCATTCATTATTTCTTGTTTGTGTATCTTTCATTAATTATTGCGTAATTTTGTGTATAGTTCATTCATTAATTCTTATGTTTGTGCATCTTTCATTCATTATTTCTTGTTTATGTTTGTGTATCTTTCCCTCATTATTTCTTATGTTTGTGTATCTTTCCTTCATTATTTCTTACGTTTGTGTATCTTTCATTCACCTTTTCTTTTGATATGATAAATATCTCATTGTTGACTAGTCCATACCATGATTGTTTCTTTCCATTTGTCAATGTTGCATTTATCAAAGGCCCTCCTTAACCTAGTCTAGTATTGCTTATTTTACTTTTAGTTTCTAGAGAGTTCCCACAATGACATCATTTTGTCAAATTCAGCTTGTTCTGATTACGAATATGGCTGCCTTGTCCAGCTGGTAACTGGAGTCTATGAATAATCTATGGGGACAGGTGTGTGTATAAATTCCAGAAAAATCCATAAAAATTGCGAACAAAAAACACACAGAACAATAGACAGCCCGAAGTAGGATCAAACCTGTTACAGCACATTACCAATTAGCAACCTCCTGGTAACTGGTAGTGTGCTGTAACACAAGTCTTTCGTGCCAGGGCTCTGTGTCGAGGAGTACATGTTCAGTCTTACTTTGGACTGTCAATTATTCCTTGTTTCCTGTTGCTTATTTGCGGATTTTTCTAACTGTTGTAAACATACCTGCCCCCAAAATTATTGGTTGATTTGTCACCACAGACATTTTGGTTCATAATCATATTTATTCATTATTGTTTGTTTGTTTGTTTGATTGTTTGTGTGTTTGTTTGTTTGTTTGTTAACTAGAATCTACCATTTCAGGTGTACAAGGAGCAAGCATTGGAGATGGGTTTCCAGGAATTCCACATGTACCTGAGATTTGTCCAGTTTGAGTTTGCCACTTTCAAGGAAGAAGCTGGGAAACCCCCTCCTATATTTATAAGCACAGTTCAGGAAGATGATTCTTCTGTTGATAAGTAGGTTGATAAAAAGGTTGATAAATAAGTTGATACACCTATAACGTGGTATAACTTTAAAGTAAATCAATACACAAGTTGACAAGCAATCCAATCCAAAAAACAAATGAATGCATACATGTATGTCCACACACAAGTAGTCTGTACACAAGTTGGTAAATATGCCATATCTAAGCTGTTATGTAGGTCAACAGATAAGATGATAAATAGGCCAATGTGCATTTTGATAAAAAGTCTATGCCTCTCCAGATGTCAGTGGAAATGACATGCTACAACATAAATCTCTACCTCATCACAACATAAATTTGTTTTCTGTCACAAGATAAATCTCTACCTTGTCACAACATAGTGCATCACATTCTTGATTAACTCTGCTTTCCTCATTATTTGACTGTCAGCTTCATTACAATGTTGACCAAGCAGGAGGTAGTTGGCAATAAACCCAGCTTGTGTGGCTAGTGCATTTAATTTTAACTGAATGGTTAGTTCTCTCTGGGTTCAATTCCCCAGTGTAGCAAATTTCTTTGGACTGATAAAGCTCCAGGGCTCACCCAGCCACCAAACATTTGTAGCAGAGAGATTTTCTAGGAAGTAAGGATGGCCTAACATGAAGCTGACCACATCAGTCACAAATGGGCTGTTGGTCATGTTTTAACCTTTAATCACAATACCTCTCTGTGACTAACGTTTTTACGATAACGTAGTAAAAATTACTACCACTAAAGTGTAACATTAGGTGCTCTATAAATAGTATTTTCTCTGAAATTTTTGGCGCACAGCAATGTGTTCACACTAGGCAAGACATGGGCACTCGGATTTTATGGCTCAGGAAGATTGATGACCTGAGTTTGACCCCTTGGATGGGACATGTTACAATGTCTATCTGTAAGGTTGCTGTAAGTCCATCTGTATGTTCAGCTACCTCACAGTGTTATTCCCTGCATTTCTCAAGTTATAAAGGGCTGTTTTGATGTCAGCGATAACCGCAGCAATTTCCCTGGCCACAGCAAAGAAGAATAAAAGGAAAAATGATCAATTTCTTGAAAATTGGTGATATTGTTTTCTGCATTATACGAGATCATGTCTCATGAAATAGGGAAAAAAAAATCCAACACTCAGGGGTCACAGGAAGTAGTAATTAGAAAGGTAGACGGAGGTGGGGGTGGGGGGATGGTTGACCATGGCAAAATGTCAAAATTTTGAAGAATTTGTGTATTGTTGTGGTAATTTTTATGAAGGTATTGTAATCTAGGGTTAATATTGTCATCTACACCATAGTTCCTTTATATATGACTGTGAAACATGGAGAACAACAAAAATGACAATTATTAATGAATGTTTTATGCAGGATAAAAGGATGGAAATGGCAGTTCAAAATCATTAACATAGAATTATGGAAATGTACCAGTCAAATACCAGCGGATAAAGAGATACAGCGAAGATGATGGCACTGGATAGGACACACACTGTGGAAGCCAACTGAGAGTATTACACAACAAACCCTTTTTTTGAACCCCCAAGAAAAAAGACAAAGAGGAAGAAAAGATATTCCTGGAAAAGACAGTTGGAAGCAGAGATGAAGATGATGGGGAAGACATGGAATGATCTTAAAAGAATAACAAAAAACAGAACGGCTTGGAAAGTGTTTGTTGAAGACCTATGCTCCACAGGAAGCTGAAAGTGGTTGTTGAAGACCTATGCTCTACAGGAAGCTGAAAGTGTTTGTTGAAGACCTATGCTCTACAGGAAGCTGAAAGTGTTTTTGAAGACCTATGCTCTACAGGAAGCTGAAAGTGTTTGTTGAAGACCTATGCTCTACAGGAAGCTGAAAAGGTAGAAAAAGACGAAGACAACATAGTTCCAGTGTGCCAACAACGCATTGAGGGAACATTTACATGTAGAGCTGAGCTTTTTATGAAACTTTTTTGACTCTTAGAATCCTTGCTGCAGGTTGAGCTGAGAGTGTTGTCAATAATGTTAATGTGTTTATGACAGTTCTGGACAGCAAATGACAGCAATCGTTTAATGTTCCTGCCAGGTATGCTCCATCCTGTCTGTACTTGGCTGTGCATGAGCTGGATGAGGGTCATGTAGGCAGGTTCTCCTTTCACAACCAGGACAGCATGCATCAGGTTCAGTCTGTGTGTTTGGAGAAGTGCAGAAAATATTTACTTTTGTGTCAGAGATAAGTCTGTGTAGAAGTTATTGTGAGACTGTGTAGAAGCTATTGTGAGACTGTATAGAAGCTATTGTGAGCCTGTGTAGAAGCTATTGTGAGACTGTGTAGAAACTATTGTGAGACTGTGTAGAAGCTATTGTGAGACTGTGTAGAAGCTATTGTGAGACTGTGTAGAAACTATTGTGAGACTGTGTAGAAGCTATTGTGAGACTGTGTAGAAGTTATTGTGAGACTGTGTAGAAGCTATTGTGAGACTGTGTAGAAGCTATTGGGAAACTGTGTAGAAGCTATTGTGAGACTGTGTAGAAGCTATTGTGAGACTGTGTAGAAGCTATTGTGAGACTGTGTAGAAGCTATTGTGAGACTGTGTAGAAGCTATTGTGTAGAACTATGTGTAGAAGCTATTGTGAGATTGTGTAGAAGCTATTGTGAGACTGTGTAGAAGCTATTGTGAGACTGTGTAGAAGCTATTGTGAGACTGTGGAGAAGCTATTGTGTAGAAGCTATTGTGTAGAAGCTATTGTGTAGAAGCTATTGTGAGACTGTGTAGAAGCTATTGTGTAGAAGCTATTGTGTAGAAGCTATTGTGTAGAAGCTATTGTGAGACTGTGTAGAAGCTATTGTGTAGAAGCTATTGTGTAGAAGCTATTGTATAGAAGCTATTGTGAGACTGTGTAGAAGCTATTGTGAGACTATGTAGAAGCTATTGTGAGACTGTAGAAGCTATTGTGAGACTATTGTGAGCCTGTGTAGAAGCTATTGTGTAGAAGCTATTGTGAGCCTGTGTAGAAGCTATTGTGAGACTATGTAGAAACTATTGTTGTGATGTCAGATATGGCAAACTGTGATGTCAGATATGACAAACTACAATGTCAGATATGACAAACTGTGATGTCAGATATGACAAACTGATGTCACATAGAGCTAACTGTGATGTCAGATGTGACAAACTGATGTCAGATATGACAAACTGTGATATCAGATATGAGAAACTGTGATGTCAGATATGACAAACTGTGATGTCAGATATGAGAAACTGTGATGTCAGATATGACAAACTGTGATGTCTGACTCACCAACAGCTCTGATGTTTTGTATGACTCACTGACAGCTCTGATGCTTTGTATGACTCACTGACAGCTCTGATGTTTGTATGACTCACTGACAGCTCTGATGTTTTGTATGACTCACTGACAGCTCTGATGTTTTGTATGACTCACTGATAGCTCTGATGTTTTGTATGACTCACTGACAGCTCTGATGTTTTGTATGACTCACTGACAGCTCTGATGTTTTGTATGACTCACTGACAGCTCTGATGTTTTATATGACTCACTGACAGCTCTGATGTTTGTATGACTCACTGACAGCTCTGATGTTTTATATGACTCACTGACAGCTCTGATGTTTTATATGACTCACTGACAGCTCTGATGTTTGTATGAATCACTGACAGCTCTGATGTTTGTATGACTCACTGACAGCTCTGATGTTTGTATGACTCACTGACAGCTCTGATGTTTTGTATGACTCACTGACAGCTCTGATGTTTTATATGACTCACTGACAGCTCTGATGTTTTATATGACTCACTGACAGCTCTGATGTTTGTATGACTCACTGACAGCTCTGATGTTTTATATGACTCACTGACAGCTCTGATGTTTTATATGACTCACTGACAGCTCTGATGTTTGTATGAATCACTGACAGCTCTGATGTTTGTATGACTCACTGACAGCTCTGATGTTTGTATGACTCACTGACAGCTCTGATGTTTTGTATGACTCACTGACAGCTCTGATGTTTTGTATGACTCACTGACAGCTCTGATGTTTTGTATGACTCACTGACAGCTCTGATGTTTTGTATGACTCACTGATAGCTCTGATGTTTTGTATGACTCACTGACAGCTCTGATGTTTTGTATGACTCACTGACAGCTCTGATGTTTTATATAACTCACTGACAGCTCTGATGTTTGTATGACTCACTGACTGCTCTGATGTTTTGTATGGCTCACTGACAGCTCTGATGTTTGTATGACTCACTGACATCTCTGATGTTTTATATGACTCACTGACAGCTCTGATGTTTTGTATGACTCACTGACAGCTCTGATGTTTGTATGACTCACTGGCAGCTCTGATATTATGTATGACTCACTGACAGCTCTGATGGTAAATGTGATGTCCGACAGTTTTGATGTTTTGTATTAACAGCTCTCATGTTTCCTGTCAATAGATTCATGTAAAATGTTTAGCAGTGAATAGCTTTATATCAGATGTTCCTGCAAATAGCTTTCTTATGAGATGCTCCCTGCAAATAGCTTCATGCAAAATATTCTCTACGACATCCTTTTCCAAGATGTTTTCTGTGATTAATTCAAATTATGATGTGGTCTGTGATTTGGTGTTCACTTTAACCCTTAATTACAAGACCTATCTGTAACTCTTCCATTTACGATACCATAGTAACAATTACTACCACTTAAATGTAATATTAAGTGCTCTAAAAATAGTATTTTCTCTGACCTTTTGACATACAACCAGGTATTCACACTAGCAAAGCAGGGGGACTTGGAATTCCTGGGTCAGGTTGATTTATGATGTGAGTTTTATCTCATGGACCAGACATGTCACAATGTCTTTCGGTATTGTCGCCGTAAGTCCATCAGTATGTTCGGCTACCTCATAGCATTATTCGCTGTGTTTCCCAAGTCACAAAGGCTTGTATGTTGTTGGCCGACAACTCAGGAAATTTCCCTGGTAACAGCAAAAAAAAAAAAAATAAAAAAAAAAAAAGAGGAAAAATTAAATGAGGAATTTCTTGAGAATCTGCAATTTTTTTTTTCCACAAACACAATGTATCTCACAAAATTAAAAAAAAAAAAAATCCTACATAAATTGAAAACAAATCCAACACTCAGGGGTCACCGGAAGGAGTAATTAGGAAGGTACACAGAGTGGGGGTTTAATGTTTGAACATAACAAAATATCAAATTTGTTAATTTGTGTTTCAATGCTGTAATTTTAATGACGGTATTGTAATCTAGGGATAAGCAAGAAAGAGCTGTATTTTGCATGATGTGATCTTTTAGATGTTCCATATGATTATTGTGATGTGATCTTTCAGATGTTCCATATGATTATTATGATGTGATCTTTAATACTACTCAATAACATATATAACACTGGACACATACCCAAAGATCTACTAAAATCTATCTTTGTAGCCATACCGAAGAAGTCAGGTGCCACTGATTGTGAAGACCATCGCACTATTAGTCTCATGAGCCATATGACGAAAATATTACTAAGAACAATCATGAGACGTGTAAGGAACAAAATAAAACCAGAAATAAGTGAGGAACAATGTGGATTTGTGGAAGGAAAGGGCACCAATAATGTAATATACATCTTAAGAACAATTATAGAAAGATCTGTATAGGTAAAGAAAGATCTATATATGTGCTTTATAGACTACACAAAAGCATTTGACAAAGTTAAGCATGTGGAAATAATCAATATGCTGGAGAAATTAAACATTGATGGCAAGGATCTGCAAATCATAAAAAACATGTACTGGCAACAAACAGCAGCTATACAAAAAGCAACCAAACAGGACAATTCTAATATATAAATCAAGGAGTCAGACAAGGCTGTGTTCTGTCGCCTGATTTATTTTCACTTTATAGCGAACATATTATGAAATCAATAGTAAATAAAAAAGGAATTGAAGTCAAAGGTCACAACATAAATAATTTGCGATATGTGGATGACACAGTCTTAATAGCAGAGACAGAGAATGAACTACAAGAAATGATAGACATAATAGTAAAAGAAAGCAACAAAAAAGGTTTCAGTCTGAATAGTAAGAAAACAGAAGTTATGGTCATATCAAAGAAACAATAATCACCATCATGCGTCATAAAAATAAACAGGACAAATCTGAAACAAGTGCAACGTTTCATATACTTGGGCACAATAATAACATCAGATGGAAGAAGCACCATAGAAATAAAAAGTAGAATAGCTCAGGCCAAATAGCATTTCAGAAAATGAAAAATATCTTATGCAACAAATCTATGTCAATAGAAGTGAGAAAGAGAGTTCATCTGTGCTATATAGAACCAATTCTGACCTATGGAAGCGAATTATGGACAGTAGACAAACAAATGAAAAGACGATTAGAGGCAGCAGAGATGGGATTTCTCAGAAGAATTTTGAAAGTTCCTTGGACAGCTAAAAAGACGAATGAAGAAACTCTCAAAGAGGCCAGCACAAAAAGGGAACTTCTAAAAAACATCAGAAAGAAACAATCAACATTTTTTAGGCACATCATGAGAAGAGGAAAGTTGGAATACTTGGTTACAACTGGCAACATAAAAGGAAAGAAAGATCGCTGACGACAAAGAGAGAAAATACTGGATAGCTTGGTGTCAACGCATGGAAAATGGTCAACAACAGAATTGATACGATGCACTGTAGATAGAAGATTGTGGAAAGACATGATCGCCTGCACCAACCGGTATGGCACATGATGATAATGATCTTTAATATCAGATGTTCCATATGATTATTATGATGTGATCTTTAAACATATTGTATACATCAATAAGAATGCTTGAATCAGTCATACATGAAATCCCATGTGTTGTCTGACAGCTGGTTAGGCCTGCTGGCATGGACAGCTTTCAGGCAGTGCTGAAGATACAGGTTGTCCATAAAAATGCCCTCATTGCTGCCATCCAGCAAGTGTGCATGTGTTGTCCTGCCAAGACCATTGAGCTGAAGAGGTGGGTACATGTTTGTCTGTCATAGCTCAAGGTTTCATGAAGTGAGATGCTCAGGACCAGAAGTTGGGTTCTACCTTGATTGATAGCTCCTAGGTTCATCCAGTCTTAGGTGGGTACCTGATCTTTCTGGAGGAAAGTAAGCCTGAGTGTGGCACACCACCTGCCAAATGTTGGCCATGGGAAGACGTATGGCGCATGCACACACACACACACATACACACGAGTCACATACTCACACCATCACATACACAAACTCACATGGTCACATACACAAACAGTCACATACACACACGCTCACATACACAGAGTATTTTGCAGAAAAAAAGCAACCTCACTGCTGATCTAAATAAGCTGACATTAAATATTCATGTTCTGCTCCTGCGCTTCAATGATGAGAGTATTCACTACCAAAAGTTAACCAAAATAGTGTTATGTCTCTTGATAATAGAGTAGATGACATTTCTAATGCTTGTGGCAGGAAGTTGGATACAGATGTTGGATACAGATGTTGGATACAGATGTTGGATACAGATGTTGGATACAGATGTTGGATACAGATGTTGGATACAGAAGTTGGATACAGATGTTGGATACAAAGACCAAGGAAATGTTTATCTAACAGCTTTAGGATAAAGAGGTAGTGTTTGATCCCAACCGATGGCTTCCGGGTTCACCCAGCCTTAAATGGGTACAAAATTTTTTTCTGGGAAAGTAAAGTGGCACGGGCATAATACCAACCACATTACCCTAAACATCATGTGCCGAAGGTCTGTAAAATTTATGGTCACTAACACCATATTCCCTATACGCCACTTGGCGTGACAAGGTACTTTACTTTTTTTTTTTTTTTTTTTAGGATGAAGGGAATCAAGAATGTTCTAACATTTGTAAAACCTTCTTGGAGTTTGGAGTCTCAAGAAGATTGCAGTAAGTTAAAAACAGGTCATGGAATAAAGTGATAAGAAGATAGAGGAAGGCCAATAAATATGCCCAGAAATTCCATATCATTGGCTAGAGGAACCAGCAAGAGGCATCACCCACCATGTAGTTTCACAGGAATTCTTACAAAAGAAAGATATGTCAACATGCTAGAGATGCATCTTCTGCCCTTTATTTATGCAGGTCATGTACCTCAGTGGGCACACATTTCAACATGACGATGACCCAAAGCTCACAGATGATGCCACCAAATCATGGCCACAACAGAAGAAAGTGACAGCACTGAAATGACCTAGCAATAGTTCAGTCCTAAAAACAAATTAAAGTGAAGCCCATATTTTTGTGTTGCAGCAATTCATAGAAGCAACTAATAACAACACTTTTCTTATAGAAGTAACTAATAACAAAACCTGTCTTATCATCATCATCAAGTACTAGGCCTACTGGCGTAGGTGACCATGTCTCTCCACAACTTCCGATCTCGACAGTTCTTTATCATTTCTGTTGTTGACCTTCTGCCAAGCCATTCTCTTAAGCTGTCTGGTATTTTCTCTCTTTGCTTCCCTCTATCTCTTCATCCCTCAATTTTTCCAGTTGTTACAATATATTCCAGTTGTTCTCTTCTCATTACATGGCAAAAAAATGATGATTGTTTCTTCCTAATATTGGAAATTAGCTCTCTTTTTGCTTTGACCTGTTTCAGAACATTTTCATTTATTTTCTTAGCTGTCCATGGTATTCTCAACATTCTTCTGTAAAACCACATTTTTACAGACTCCAGTGACCTGTCTTATAGAAGCAACTAATAATAAAACCTGTCTTATAAAAGTAACTAATAATAAAAACTAATCTATCTTAATAAAGTGACTCTTATAGAAGTGACTAAAATAAAACCTGTCTTATAGAAGTAACTAATAATAAAACCTGTCTTATAGAAGAAACTAATAATAAAACCTGTCTTATAGAAGTAACTAATAATAAAACCTGTCTTATAGAAGTAACTATTAACAAAACCTGTCTTATAGAAGTAACTAATAATAAAACCTGTCTTATAGAAGTAACTAATAACAAAACCTGTCTTATAGAATTAACTAATAATAAAACCTGTCTTATAGAAACAACTAATAATAAAACCTGTCATAGAAGCAACTAATAACAAAACCTGTCTTATAGAAGCAACTAATAACAAAACCTGTCTTATAGAAGCAACTAATAACAATACCTGTCTTATAGAAGCAACTAATAATAAAACCTGTCTTATAGAAGCAATTAATAACAAAACCTGTCTTATAGAAGCAACTAATAACAAAACCTGTCTTATAGAAGCAACTAATAACAAAACCTGTCTTATAGAAGCAACTAATAACAAAACCTGTCTTATAGAAGCAACTAATAACAAAACCTGTCTTATAGAAGCAACTAATAATAAAACCTGTCTTATAGAAGCAACTAATAACAAAACCTGTCTTATAGAAGCAACTAATAACAAAACCTGTCTTATAGAAGCAACTAATAACAAAACCTGTCTTATAGAAGCAATTAATAACAAAACCTGTCTTATAGAAGCAACTAATAATAAAACCTGTCTTATAGAAGTAACTATTAACAAAACCTGTCTTATAGAAGCAACTAATAATAAAACCTGTCTTATAGAAGTAACTAATAACAAAACCTGTCTTATAGAAGCAACTAATAATAAAACCTGTCTTATAGAAGTAACTAATAACAAAACCTGTCTTATAGAAGCAACTAATAATAAAACCTCTCTTATAGAAGCAACTAATAATAAAACCTGTCTTATAGAAGCAACTAATAACAAAACTTGCCTTATAGAAGTAACTAATAATAAAACCTCTCTTATAGAAGCAACTATTAACAAAACCTCTCTTATAGAAGTAACTATTAAAAAAACCTGTCTTATAGAAGTAACTAATAATAAAACCTCTCTTATAGAAGTAACTATTAACAAAATCTGTCTTATATAAGTAACTAATAATAAAACCTGTCTTATAGAAGCAACTAATAATAAAACCTGTCTTATAGAAGTAATTATTAACAAAACCTCTCTTATAGAAGTAACTAATAACAAAACCTGTCTTATAGACGTAACTAATAATAAAACCTCTGTTATAGAAGCAACTATTAACAAAACCTATCTTATAGAAGTAACTAATAATAAAACCTGTCTTATAGAAGTAACTAATAACAAAACCTGTCTTATAGAAGTAATTAATAACAAAACCTGTCTTATAGAAGTAACTAATAACAAAACCTGTCCTATAGAAGTAACTAATAATAAAACCTGTCTTATAGAAGTAACTAATAACAAAACCTGTCCTATAGAAGTAACTAATAATAAAACCTGTCTTATAGAAGTAACTAATAACAAAACCTGTCTTATAGAAGCAACTACTAACAAAACCTGTCTTTTAGAAGCAACTACTAACAAAACCTATCTTATAGAAGTAACTAATAACAAAACCTGTCTTTTAGAAGCAACTACTAACAAAACCTGTCTTTTAGAAGCAACTACTAACAAAACCTGTCTTACAGAAGCATCTAATAATAAAACCTGTCTTATAGAAGTAACTAATAATAAAACCTGTCTTATAGAAGCAACTAATAACAAAACCTGTCTTATAGAAGTAACTAATAATAAAACCTGTCTTATAGAAGCAACTAATAACAAAACCTGTCTTATAGAAGCAACTAATAATAAAACCTGTCTTATAGAAGTAACTAATAATAAAACCTGTCTTATAGAAGCAACTAATAACAAAACCTGTCTATAGAAGCAACTAATAACAAAACCTGTCTTATAGAAGCAACTAATAATAAAACCTGTCTTATAGAAGCAACTAATAATAAAACCTGTCTTACAGAAGCATCTAATAATAAAACCTGTGTTATAGAAGTAACTAATAATAAAACCTGTCTTACAGAAGCAACTAATAATAAAACCTGTCTTATAGAAGCATTTAATAACAAAACCTGTCTTATAGAAGTAACTAATAATAAAACCTGTCTTATAGAAGTAACTAATAACAAAACCTGTCTTATAGAAGCAACTAATAATAAAACCTGTCTTATAGAAGTAACTAATAACAAAACCTGTCTTACAGAAGCATCTAATAATAAAACCTGTCTTATAGAAGCAACTAATAATAAAACCTGTCTTATAGAAGCATTTAATAACAAAACCTGTCTTATAGAAGCATTTAATAACAAAACCTGTCTTATATAAGTAACTAATAACAAAACCTCTCTAATAGAAGTAACTAACAATAAACCTCTCTTATAGAAGTAACTAATAATAAAACCTGTCTTATAGAAGCATTTAATAACAAAACCTGTCTTATATAAGTAACTAATAATAAAACCTGTCTTATATAAGTAACTAATAACAAAACCTCTCTTATAGAAGTAACTAATAACAAAACCTCTCTTATAGAAGTAACAAACAATAAACCTGTCTTGTAGAAGCAACTAATAATAAAACCTGTCTTATAGAAGTAACTAATAACATAACAAAACCGTCTTATAGAAGTGACTAATAACAAAACCTGTCTTATAGAAGTAACTAAGAACATAACAAAACCTGTCTTATAGAAGTAGCTAATAATAAAACCTATCTCATAGAAGAAACTAATAATAAAACCTGTTGTCTACAAGAAGATTGATATCTCCCCTATCTACATAAATAATCTGTCAGTTGTCATTTAAGTGGGCGCCTGTGTGAAACATGTTCCCATGACAAATAGCTTGTCCCTATCACATTATACGTCACTCTTTAACAAAATTGCTTCCGTAGCAACTCATCGCTTCACTGGTGTCTTCTTCACCCACTGGTGGGCATGTTAACCCTTTCCATGCGGAAGCTCTTGATCGACGCAACTGAAGAAATATATAATAAATGTAATATGTAACATGTTATATATGAATCTTTAAATAATTATACAAGGTATTATATTTCACCAATATCAAGATGATACAGGATATGTAAAAAAATATGGTTTGATGGCGTTCACACTAATCAAAGTGAGCATGGCGCACTATGTGGCAAAACGTATGCTGCTGAAATCGGCATGGTGCACAGTGTGACGAAACATACGGAAAGAGTTAACCCAACAACATAAACAAGTCATCATTTCTTTGCTCATTCTCCTAGTGGGAATGTCAACACAACATAAACAACTCATCGTTTGTTTGCTCCACTCCCTAGTGGGCATGTCAGCCCAACAACATAAACAACTCA
The DNA here is from genome assembly GCA_032433765.1 of Megaustenia siamemsis. Taxonomy (NCBI): domain Eukaryota; kingdom Metazoa; phylum Mollusca; class Gastropoda; order Stylommatophora; family Ariophantidae; genus Megaustenia; species Megaustenia siamemsis. The sequence goes on along the minus strand of JAVIAB010000125.1, from coordinate 15,856,758 downwards.
TCATTTTTTTGCTCCACTCCCTAGTGGGCATGTCAACCCAACAACTCATCATTTGTTTGCTCCACTCCCTAGTGGGCATGTCAACCCAACAACTCATCGTTTGTTTGCTCCACTCCCTAGTGGGCATGTTAGCCCAACAACATAAACAACTCGTTTGTTTGCTCCACTCCCTAGTGGGCGTATCAACCCAACAACATAAACAACTTATTGTTTGTTTGCTCCTCTCCCTAGTGGGCATATCAACCCAACAACATAAACAACTCATCATTTGTTTGCTCCTCTCCCTAGTGGGCGTGCCAGCCCAATAACAGAAACTAAAAGTGAGAAGAGCTCCTTGACCAGCACATCTGGGACTAGTGGCAACCTTGTACCTGGCAAGTTGACCTCTGACAAGGCAAAGACCAATGCTACAGCTGAAGCTTTCTTCTCACTTCAGCTCGAGAAGGTACATCAGCTTTCACTTAGAACTGCAGCTCGATTAACACAACTATCCTTTAGTATTATACTTCTATAGCTTGTAGTGATTCTTCTTCTTCTTTCTTTCCTCATCTGCCTTTCAGCATTGAGGGGAGATATAATTTGCGGTCTTTTGCTCTTCTGTTCGCCTCTGCCGCTGTTATGTTTCCTAGTGCTTCTAATATTCCATCGACCCATCTTTTTCATGGTTGACTCTTGGGTCTGGTGTTCTCACAACTTTTTTGAAGGCTCATTGTGTTGTGTTTTGTTCTTTCTGCTATGTCACGTGCCAAACCATTTTATCTGTTGTTTCCTTATATATTCTATGGCGGGGGCTATTCCTAGCTTTTTTCTCAGTTCTTCATTTCTAATCTTATCTCTCAGACTGTTTCCTGTCATTCGTCTAACACATTTCATCTCTGTAGAGGTTATTTTTCTTATTGTTCTTGCATCTAGGGTCCAGGTCTGGCATTGATAGCACAACGTTGGGATGAAGATTGTATTGTATAGTGCTCATTTTGCCTCCAGAGTTATTTCCTTGTTGGACAATAGTGGTGATAACTGTCCGATGATTTGACAAGCTTTGTTGCATCTTGATTCTATCTCTGCTGTTTGAGAATTATCGTTTGTCATTAGACTTCCTAGGTATTTGAATTCCTCTACTTGTTTCAGTTGTTTGCCTTCTATAGTTATGTTGATGTTCTGTTTATTTTTGGCGACGTTCATGACTTCTGTTTTGTTGTTGATTTTCATGTTGTATTTTGTGCCTGAGATGTTGAGTTTGTTTAGGTGTTCTTGTAGGTCTTCTATTGTTTCATGTATTAGTGCCTGATCGTCTGCAAATAAAAGCTCGTTGATCTCCTCTGTCTCTGATGGGTTGGTATAGCTTGCATATATGGTCCATGTATGTAGTACAGTAGGGGGGATAGTCGACACCCATGTCTTACACCTGATCTAACTTTGAAGTGGTCTGTGTAGCCTGCTACTGTTCTGACCCTGCAGCTGCTGTTGACGTAGAGACTTTTAATAAGGTTGGTTAGATGTTGGCTTACTCCATATGTTGTTAGTATCTCCCACAGTTGTTCTCTGTTTACTCTGTCGAATGCTTTTTCCTGGTCAATGAAGGCTATGTATAAGTTTTGATTGTGTTCTGTCGTTTTTTCTGCAAGCTGTTTTAATGTGAATAGTGCATCAGTACATCCTCTGATTTGTCGGTACCCCATTTGGGAATCGCTTAACTGAAGTTCTATTATTGGTATCAGCCTTTTTTCCAAGATTTTGGCGTATAGCTTTCCTACGTGGCTGAGAAGAGATATACCTCTATATTGATTGCAGTCTCTTTTGCTACCTTTCTTTTTCCATATTGGTATGATGATTGCCTGTTGCCAGTCTTCTGGGGCTTGTTATTGGTGCCATGCTGCATTAAATATTCTGTGCAGCCATTGCATTCCTGTTTCTCCTGCTGCTGCTATTATTTCTATTGGTATGTTATCTATCCCCGGTGCTTTATTTCTTAGTGCTTATTTGATTACTTCTTCGATTTCCTCTTTCATGATGTTGGGTTCCGTATTTGTGAGTTCTAGCGTGGTTTTTGTTGTCTTATTGGTAGTTGGTATGTTTAACAAGTCTTCAAAATATTTTTTCCATCTCTGTTGCATACATTGGTTATTTGATATTGGCTGTCCGCCCTTGTCATTTATCAGCTCAGTAGGATCATGGTTTTCTTTTCTCGCTCTTGTGGCTTTTACTGCTTTGTAGAAGTCTCTTGTGGCTGTCTTGAAGTCCCTGCTCATGTTTTGTCCAAATTCTGTCCAATTCTTTTGCTTAGCTTCTTTGACCAACATTTTAACTTTTTTCGAACTAAGGCATATTTTTCATATTTTTCTTGGTTTTTGTTCTCTTTCCAATTTTTAAACAGTTTCTTCTTTTCTTTAATTGCTTCACTGATTGTTTCGTTCCACCACGGGGTGCTCTTTTTCCCTTCTCTTGTTCTTAGCTTTGTTCCACAAACTGTTTTAGAGATGTTGGTTACTGTTTCTTCAAATTGTTTCCACTCTTCTTCTACTGTGCATACTTCGTTAGGAAGTTTCTTGAATTCCTCTGTTAGTTTTTTAGTAATCTAACTATGTATCTGTAATTATTACATAATGATAAACAATAGATTTAGAAACAGTCTGGTGTGCATGAAAACTAGACCAAGGGCAGATTGCAATAGTGATCATGTACCAGTTGTAGGAAAGCTTAGAGTTAAATTAAAAGCAGCAAAATGAGCCTCAGTTAACATCAAATTAAATTTAGATTTACTCAGATCAAACAAGAAGTTGCAAGACAAATATAAAATCACAATTCAGAACCGGTACAATGCAATAGAGAAAATACAAAGCATTGATGAACAGTGGGAAATGCTAAAAGAATCAATGCAACAAACATTAAAAGAGTTCATACCACCAGTGAGGACAAATTCAAGAAAGAAATGGATGACAGATGACATTTTGCAGCTAATGGATACAAGAAGAAGAAATAAAAAAATGAAGATGAGTATAAGAGATTAAATAAAGAAATTGTAATAAAACGCAATGAAACAAAAGAAGCATGACTAAAACAGAGATGCAAAGAGATTTAAATGCAACAAAAAGGAGATGCCAAAGCTATATACAAACAAATTGAAGAATTAACAGGAATAAAAACGCAATCAAAAACTGGATGTTTAAGATCAAGGGAAGGAGAGCTGTTGATTGAACAAGAAAACATAAGGGAACGATGGACAGAATACATTAAAGATCTTTATAATGACGAATGAACAGAAGTAAATATTAAGGATAATGGAGAAAGACCAGAAATACTCAAAGAAGATGTGAAAGACGCGTTGCGCAATATGAAAGCACGAAAAGTCCTGGACCAGATAATATAACTAAAGAAGAGATTGAAACCATGGGTGATTTTCGAATAGAAATAAAAAAAAAATATTGAATGATATCTACAACAGTGGATACATACTAGACAACCTACTAAAATCAATTTTCATAGCCCTACCAAAGAAATCTGGCGCGATTGAATGCGATGATCATCGCACAATAAGCCTTATGAGTCACATGACTAAGATATTTCTAAGTATCATCATGCAAAGATTGCGAAGCAAAATCAGTCCAGAAATTAGTGATGAATAGTGTGGTTTTGTTGCTCCACCTGGACCTGCTGGCGTAGGTGATCATGTCTCTCCACAACTTTCTATCTCAACAGTTATTTATCATTTCTGTTGTTGACCTTCTGCCAAGCCATTCTAACTTAAACTGTCTGGTATTTTTTTCTTTTTGCTTCCCTCTATCTCTTCGTCCCTCAATTTTCCCAGTTGTTACAATATATTCCATTTTAGAGCAGTGATCTCTGCAATATGTGCCACTTTGGCACGCAAGGTTTCTGTTTTTGAGATTGTGGTTCTGCCCTATGTGCCATCTTCGGCTCGAAAGGACAATAGATAGATAGAATATATTCCAGTTGTTCTCATCTCATTACATGGCCAAAAAATGATGATTGTTTCTTCCTAATATTGGAAATTATCTCTCTTTTTGCTTTGACCTCTTTCAGAACATTTTCATTACTCTTCTTAGCTGTCCATGGTATTTTCAACATTCTTCTGTAAAACCACATTTCTACAGACTCCAGTGGTTTTCTTGTCTGTTGTCCTATTGTCCATGATTCACATCCATATGTTAAGACTGGCTCTACATAACATTTAAGAACTCTTTTTCTTGTTTCTATTGTCAAAAATGGATTGCATAGTATCTTCCTCATTTTTTGGAAAGTTGCTTTTGCCTGAGCCATTCTGCATCTCACCTCCCCTTGTATACAAGCAACTAAAGACCTTGAAAGTAATGAAATATTGCTATGTTTACCATCTAGAGTGCCTGTCGAGACCTCATGCTCAATGACTTTGTGACTCGCAAGCAGCAGTTGGGCACTGTTCTCAAAAATTCAGAGGAACTGGAAAAAGTGAAAAGGATACTAATTTCAGAGTTCTGTGAAAGATTGCATATCCGGCTGTCCCATGCATCCATGAGAGGTCAGCTGTTAGCCTACTACACCAGCATTCTCAACCTGCTGTCCAAGTTCCCTAAAGTCAGGTAATGTCAGTCCTCATCTGGGACATTGACTTCTCTCTGACATGACATTGGCTTCTCTCTGACATGACATTGACTTATCTCTGACATGGCATTGACTTATCTCTAACATGACATTGACTTCCCTTTGACATGGCATTGACTTATCTCTATCTAACATAACATTGACTTCCCTTTGACATGGCATTGACTTATCTCTAACATGGCATTGACTTCCCTTTGACATGGCATTGACTTATCTCTAACATTACTTTGACTCGTTCTGACTTGGCATTGACTTCTCTCAGAAGTGGCATTGACTTCTCTTTGACATGACATTGACATCTCTCTGACTTGGCATTGACTTCCCTTTGACATGGCATTGACTTATCTCTGACATGCCATTGACTTCTCTCTGACATCGCATTAACTTCTCTCTGACATGGCATTGACTTATCTCTAACATGACATTGACTTCCCTTGACATGGCATTGACTTATCTCTAACATGACATTGACTTCCCTTTGACATGGCATTGACTTATCTCTATCTAACATAACATTGACTTCCCTTTGACATGGCATTGACTTATCTCTAACATGACTTTGACTCGTTCTAACTTGGCATTGACTTCTCTCAGAAGTGGCATTGACTTCTCTCTGACATGACATTGGCATCTCTCTGACTTGGCATTGACTTCCCTTTGACATGGCATTGACTTATCTCTGATGAGACATTGACTTCTCTCTGACATGGCATTGACATCTCTCTGACTTGGCATTGACTTCCCTTTGACATGGCATTGACTTATCTCTGACATGCCATTGACTTCTCTCTGACATCGCATTAACTTCTCTCTGACATGGCATTGACTTATCTCTAACATGACATTGACTTCCCTTGACATGGCATTGACATTGACTTCCCTTTGACATGGCATTGACTTATCTCTAACATGACATTGACTTCCCTTTGACATGGCATTGACTTATCTCTACACATTGACATTGACTTCTGACCCTCTCTGACATGGACATTGACATCTCTCTGACTTGGCATTGACTTCCCTTTGACATGGCATTGACTTATCTCTGAACATTACTCTTGACTTTGACTCGTTCTGACTTGGCATTGACTTCTCTCAGAAGTGGCATTGACTTCTCTCAGAAGTGGCATTGACTTCTCTCAGAAGTGGCATTGACTTCTCTCTAACATGACATTGACTTCTCACTGTTGACTTCTCACTGTTGACTTCCCTCTGTTGACTTCCCTCTGTTGACTTCTTTTTGACATTACATTGACTTCTCTCATTTGATTTCTCTCTGACATGACATTGATTTCTCACTGTTGACTTCCCTTTGTTGACTTCTCTCTGTTGACTTCTCTCTGACATTACATTGACTTCTCTCATTTGATTTCTCTCTGACATGACATTGACTTCTCTCTGACATGACATTGATTTCTCTATGATGTGGCATTGACTTCTCTCTGACATGACATTGACTTTTCTATGTTGACTTCTCTCTGTTGACTTCTCCCTGACATGACATTGACTTTCCTCTGACATAGCTTTGACTTCTCTCTGACATGGCATTGACCTCTCTGTGACATAACATTGATTTCTATCTAACTTGGCATTGACTTATCTCTGACATGGCATTGACTTCTCTCTCACATGATATTGACTTATCTCTGACATGGCATTGACTTCTCTCTCACATGACATTGATTATCTTTGACATAGCATTGACTTATCTCTGACATGGCATTGACCTCTCTGTGACATAAAATTGATTTCTCTCTAACTTGGCATTGACTTCTCTCTGACATGGCATTGACCTCTCTGTGACATAACATTGATTTCTCTCTAACTTGGCATTGACTTCTCTCACATGACATTGATTATCTTTGACATGCATTGACTTATCTCTGACATGGCATTGCCTTTTCTATGATATGACATTGACTTCTCTCTGACATGGCATTGATTCATATGTTGACAGATGGTTGACTCAGACTGCACATGTTGACAGATGGTTGTCATAAGTTCCACATGTTGACAGATAGATGGCACAGGTTGCACATGTTGACAGATGGTTGATATAAGTTCCACATGTTGAAAGGTGGTTGACATAAGTTTCATTAATAGATGGTTGACACAGGTTGTGCATGTTGACAGATGGGTGACATGGATTGCACTTATAGACAGATGGTTCAGACTTACAAATTGCACATGTTGACAGATGGTTGAAACAGGTTGCACATGTTGACAGATAGTTGATGCAAGTTGTGCTTATTGACAGATGGTTGGTACCTAGTTCACATTTAAATGTGAACAAGCTCACAGAGTTCAAAATTGCAAATGTTGATGCCATATTTAAGCTAATGTTGATGTCATATTGCAGCTAATGTTGATGTCATATTGCAGCAAATGTTGATGTCATATTTAAGCTAATGTTGATGCCATGTTGCAGCTAATGTTGATGTCATATTTCAGCAAATTTTGATGTCATATTTCAGGACAACATACTTTGTTCTGGGTGAACCTAATGAGGTTAAAACTGCTGATGATGTGGAAGGGCTGTCAGCTGATCCCAGGTAAATGTTTCTTTGATATTGTTTATGTTAGTAATGTTTTATAACAATGTTTATGTTTACAATGTTTGATATAAATGTTTATGTTAGCAGTGTTTATGTCAGTAATGTTTATGTCAGTAATGTTTATGTTAGTATTGTTTATGTCAGTAATGTTTATGTTAGTAATGTTTATGTTAGTATTGTTTATGTCAGTAATGTTTATGTTAGTAATGTTTATGCCAGTATTGTTTATGTCAGTAATGTTTATGTTAGTATTGTTTATGTCTGTAATGTTTATGTTAGTAGTGCTTATGTTAGTAATTTCAACAGTGCTTATGTCAACAATGTTTATTTCAGCAGTGTTTATTTTTGTGGAGTGTGGGTTAACTTAGGAGTTGAAGGTGCGTGCCAGAAGGTGTGCTCTCATGCATGCAACAACATGGTACATGTAACCAGAAGAAATGGGGAAAATAGTATGGTTAAAGCTTCACATAACAAGATGCCAACGATGTCACATGACTTATATTGGCGAGTCTGGTCGATGTTCAGTGGAAAGGTTTTATGAACACCTACGAGGTGTACAACAGAATACTGGCACTCCAGTTGTGTCTCATATTTAATTCCTCAGACCACAAAGATAACATGACATCTGTATCACTGGTATTGTCTTCTGCCACTCCAGCGACCACAGTCGGTTTGCCTTGGAGAATCACTTCATAGTCCAATGGGGTTTGCTGACCCCACGAGGAATTAATGATCACACTCTTACACATAGTTTCCCTGTGGCTGTTCTTTCCCTAACACATATTCTCTGTTGCTCATGTTTAAGCACATTGTTATATACACGTGCTATGCTATTCACATCCCTCCTCTATTAGTCCACACTGCATCACTTCGTCTGTCTCCTATATCTCTTACTCCACTCTAGGACACCTCTATCTAATCTCGGGTACCTTATATCCTTCTAGTCAGTTCTTTGCACTTTGTGTATGCACACTGACCTGATTTCAGAAACTTCTGTTACTGCATGCTGTGTGTGCACATTTTCACTTTTGTGCATGTACACATCTCCCGTGCGCACTAACATTCTTACACATCAGATTATGCAGGGAAGACTTTTTCATTTTTCTTTTATTTCTTCTTCTCACTTGAAATGATTATACTTTTTGTTATTTTTTATTTTAAAAACATCTGTGTGTGTGTTGTATGTTTGTTCCTGCTGAAGGCCTGTTGAGCTGAAACATTGTTCTGGTTAGCGTTGTCCTCATGTTACGTGAAGCTTTAACCATACCGTTTTTTTCTATATCTATCTTTTTTTCATTTCTCCTCACAAATTAGCTTCACTGCAGCTTCACAATTTTATGCATTTATGTGCTTTTCTTTGCCTTGTCCCTACATGTAACCAATCACACACTGTGGATTCTGATAACAATAGGGTCTTTAGGAAAACATGTCACCACTGAGCAGGTAAGTAAAAGGTCAAATGGGTAATGTAGAGCAACAGCATAAGCCTTTGTTTAGAGAGAAACTTTCCAGAGCGGTGATTGCATGAAAGACATTAGTCCAGCACAGATTTGTTGTTAACTCCCAGGTGACACATTGTTATGTTATCCAACACGGTTCTCCTTGCGCTGGAGTTATTGTTTTTGTCTATAACTTTAGTTAGTAATGTCTGCAATTTTGTAACAATAGTGAACTTGTAATGATATTGTAATAATTTTGATGTCAACGGTGAACTTGTAATGATATTGTAATCATTTTGATGTCAATGGTGAACTGAAATAATGTTTTGGTGTTATTAAATGTGTCTTGTGAACTTGTGATGGTGCTATGGTTAGTATTGAGTCATTCTGTAAGATGAGAAATCTACTCACTTAACAGCAACCATACGTCTCCTCCATCTTGTTCAGGGTGATGAAGAAACGGCCAAGACGTCTGCTCTCAAGTGACGGCCGGCATGTGCTCAACCTCTGGTTCCTGCCCCACTTCACGGAGGTCATCGTCATGTACAAAACTCTGGATGACAGTTTGTGCGGCCAGGCCTTGACCCTCTCCCTGCACATCGTGGGCGTCCTCCATGACATTCTGCAGTATTTGGCTGTGCTGGCCAACCTGGGCTGTACCAACACCAAGATGGAGTCTTTGTCCACAAACTGGGGCAGTACAGAAGCCATTGGTGAGTGAGTAAGGAAATGAGAAAGTTATGGGGTGGGGGAGGGGGGCAGATAAATTTGCTAAAGATAAAAGTTACACACACACGTATAACACACCTGTATTGCATCTATATAACCCACCTGTATTGCATCTATATAACACACCTGTATTGCATATATATATAACACACCTGTATTGCATCTATATAACCCACCTGTATTGCATCTATATAACACACCTGTATTGCATCTATATAACACACCTGTATTGCATCTATATAACACACCTGTATTGCATATATATATAACACACCTGTATTGCATCTATATAACCCACCTGTATTACATCCGTTGTTGCTAGGCCCTGAACTGTGTTGGCACATATTTTTGTGTCTGATGTTCCTAGAATCTAGTTCTGTTCCTTTATTTATTATTGTATCCAATTTTGTAGGCTCTGAACTGCGAGAAATACAAAAAGAGATCCAGCACTTGCCAGACCCCACCAACCCGCTATCTGTTATAGAACTGCTGACCTTGCGACGTGACGTGATGTTTCTGCAGTATGACATGGCTGTTAGAAGCTGCATGACAGACACTTTCTTGGCTATGGGCAATGTTACAGCTTGCAAGGTTTGTCTCTGTCATGCATGGGCAATGTTACAGCTTGCATGGTTTGTCTCTGTCATGCATGGGCAATGTTACAGCTTGCATGGTTTGTCTCTGTCATACATGGGCAATGTTACAGCTTGCATGGTTTGTCTCTGTCATTTATGTGCAATGTTACAGCTTGCAAGGTTTGTCTTTGTCATACATGGGCAATGTTACAGCTTGCAAGGTTTGTCTCTGTCATACATGGGCAATGTTACAGCTTGCAAGGTTTGTCTCTGTCATACATGGGCAATGTTACAGCTTGCAAGGTTTGTCTCTGTCATACATGGGCAATGTTACAGCTTGCAAGGTTTGTCTCTGTCATACATGGGCAATGTTACAGCTTGCAAGGTTTGTCTCTGTCATACATGGGCAATGTTACAGCTTGTAAGGTTTGTCTCTGTCATACATGGGCAATGTTACAGCTTGCAAGGTTTGACTCTGTCATACATGGACAATGTTACAGCTTGCAAGGTTTGTCTCTGTATGGGCACACAGTACTTGTTACATTTATAACTTTAACTCTTCTATGACCTCAGCAGCGAGGCGCAGCTTGAAACGTCAATTACTCATCGGCTGAAAAAATATGAGTACTTCCAAAGTCAGAGTTATCTGCTTGTGTGGTGAGGGGCCCCTGTGCACATGGCTGCCAGGGAAAAATGAATTAACATGCAAAATTCAGTTCCTAATCTCTAGGGACTTCGTCAGAAGTAAAAGCTGGCAACCGGAAAAAAAAAAAAAATTCCCATTTCTAACTTTAACTCTTCTATGACCTCTATTTCCATATCTAACTTTAACTCTTTCCAGACTTTGGTGGACTTTGGGTGTTCTTTGGGTTTGGACCAAATCAATTTTCGATTTAGAAAAATTTCATCATATCTTTTTCATTTTAGAATTTCACACAATAATGTAATTAAATGTGGTACATATTAAACATCACCAGAAAGGAAAATGGTTGAAGAAAATGAAAATAACAATCTATTGATGAAACCTGAAGGAAAAAATATATTATTTATTTTAACAGTATAAAAGTATTCAAAAGCAGATTGTTTTCAATTCAAAATATCATATTTCACATACCTCAATTTCCCTGACTAGAAGTGTGTTATCCATTCTTCTAGAAATTTTACACAAACTAGTCCAAAGTTCTTCAAAATACACTTGACTTGATGCATTTATGTCCACAAATAATGAAATTAGGTACAAGAAATAGTAGACTACTAAGTTGTAGTAGGTGAGGCTACTATTTGTCAGAAATAAACACACATTTACATAGAAAATTCAATCACTATATCTACATAATGAAGAAAACACCATGTGGTAATCGAAGGAAGTAATTATGAAGCTTCTTCTAGATATCGAATACAAGTATTGGTGAATATTTATACAGAATCGTTACTTTACTTTCAAATATTCAACTGTACTCAGTCCAAGCCAGTGTGTCAGTTTTGGTCCCGAAGTACCTTCATAATTGAAGCTGGTGTGTTGGTTAGTGGTCCAGAATGAGTTAACTCTTCAATGACCTCTATTTGCATATCTAACTTTAACTCTTCCATGACCTTTATTTGCATATCTAACTTTAACTCTTTCATGACCTCTATTTGCATATCTAACTTTAACTCTTCCATGACCTTTATTTGCATATCTAACTTTAACTCTTTCATGACCTCTATTTGCATATCTAACTTTAACTCTTCCATGACCTTTATTTGCATATCTAACTTTAACTCTTTCATGACCTCTATTTGCATATCTAACTTTAACTCTTCCATGACCTTTATTTGCATATCTAACTTTAACTCTTTCATGACCTCTATTTGCATATCTAACTTTAACTCTTCCATGACCTTTATTTGCATATCTAACTTTAACTCTTTCATGACCTCTATTTGCATATCTAACTTTAACTCTTCCATAACCTTTATTTGCATATCTAACTTTAACTCTTTCATGACCTCTATTTGCATATCTAACTTTAACTCTTCCATAAACTCTATTTTCAATTCTCAAATTAACTGCTAAAACAGAGCATAATGCTGCTGTCCATGAACTATTTTTTTATTTTTACAGAGAATAGTCAGCAATGCCCAATATGCCCTAACTGCTATCAGCAATGCCCAGAGACCAAGCCTAATGGCCACACATGTCATTGTGCCTGAGCCACTACAAGCCAGGGACCTGACAGCCAAACATCTCTTCCCGTGGAGAGCTTTTATCAACAGGTCCAGTTCACTATCATCATGTGCCTGTCCATCAATCTCCTTGCTTATAAACTACAAGCATCTTCTTATTCCTGTGTGTTCATCCAACAACTACCCGTCACCCACCCTTAAATGATTTGTGTTGTAGTTTACGGCAAATGTTGGTATTTGTGGTCTGACACATCCATCACAAGTGGTGGTATTTGTGGTCTGACACATCCGTCACAAGTAGTGGTATTTGTGATCTTACACATCCATCACAAGTGGTGGTATTTGTGATCTGACACATTCACCTTCATTGTGGTATTTGTGGACTGGCACATCCATCACAAGTGGTGGTATTTGTGGTCTGACACATCCGTCACAAGTGGTGGTATTTGTGGTCTGACACATCCATCACAAGTGGTGGTATTTGTGATCTTACACATCCATCACAAGTGGTGGTATTTGTGATCTGACACATCCATCACAAGTGGTAGTATTTGTGATCTGACACATCCATCACAAGAGGTGGTATTTGTGATCTGACACATCCATCACAAGTGGTGGTATTTGTGATCTGACACATCCACCTTCATCGTGGTATTTGTGGACTGACACATCCATCACAAGTGGTGGTATTTGTGATCTGACACACATCATCATCACATTCAGTTGTGGTATTTGTGATCTGACACAATCACCTTCATCGTGGTATTTGTGATCTGACACATCCATCACTGTACTGACACATCACCTTCATCGTCGTATTTGTGATCTGACACATCCATCACAAGTGGTATTTGTGATCTGACACATTCACCTTCATCGTGGTATTTGTGATCTGACACATTCACATCATGATCACACATTGGTGGTATTTGTGGTCTGACACATTCACCTTCATCGCGTATTTGTGATCTGACACATCCATCACAAGTGGTGGTATTTGTGATCTGACACATTCACCTTCATCGTGGTATTTGTGATCTGACACATCATCACGTGGTATTTGTGATCTGACACATTCACCTTCATCGTGGTATTTGTGATCTGACACATCCATCACAAGTGGTGGTATTTGTGATCTGACACATATCACAAGTTGGTGGTCTGACACATTCACCTTCATCGCAGTATTTGTGATCTGACACATCCATCACAAGTGGTGGTATTTGTGATCTGACATATTCACCTTCATCGTGGTATTTGTGATCTGACACATCCATCACAAGTGGTGGTATTTGTGGTCTGACACATTCACCTTCATCGTGGTATTTGTGGTCTGACACATTTACCTTCACCTTGTATTTGTGGTTTCAGTACCTTCCCTCATTGATTCCTACTTGCTTGACCAGACTATTTAGTCTGTTTCTAGGAGCACTGTAAGGAGGTGGAGTAGGATTTTGATTAGCTGTTCCCACTGATCTTGATGCAAGCAATGAGATGACATCCTATGTGGACGAGTGTTTTGTCCATGCATCTGTAATGTTTTGTTCATGATGAACAGCTCTCTCTATGTTTATAAATCATTCATCTCACAGGTGGTCTATCTACAATCATCACCCAATAACCACATAATTGCACATCCATTTAGCCATCACATCACTTATCCATCTATCAATTCAAAATCACATCACTTATCTATCAATTCAAAATCACATCACTTATCATCTATCAATTCAAAATCACATCACTTATCCATCTATCAATTCAAAATCACATCACTTATCCATCTATCAATTCAACTTCACATCACTTATCCATCTATCAATTCAATTTCACATCACTTATCATCTATCAATTCAACTTCACATCACTTATCCATCTATCAATTCAACTTCACATCACTTATCATCTATCAATTCAACTTCACATCACTTATCCATCTATCAATTCAACTTCACATCACTTATCCATCTATCAATTCAACTTCACATCACTTATCCATCTATAAATTCAACTTCACATCACTTATCCATCTATAGTTCGTTCAGAAATTCATAATCACACCTGAATTAGTTTTGCGAGATAAGCTTTTTATTTTGGTTTCAAGATTTGCATGCAATCTTAGAATATTGATGACGCAAAGATTTTGGTATTTTTTATTCCACAAACACAACAGATTTTGCACATCAGCGAATTCCTTTGATCTTTTATGACGATATCACACAAATTGATTCAAATTTTAGAGTTTACAGTAATCATGTTAAATTTTTCACGTCATGTCATTCAATAACAATTCAGTTTTGTGCACGGTATTTTCCTGAAGTTAGTGTTTCTGCAATAGCCAAACTATTTTACGTGAACGGCCGCACCAAATTAATGTATATATCCTAAAATGGTGTCAAATTCGAACAGGGTGAATTTAATATAGCCTAAAGAAGAAAACTTTTAGACTAGATCAAATTTCTCAGGGCAAAAAATATTTCTATAACGTCATCAATATTCTAAGATTGCATGCAAATTTTGAAATCAAAAGAACAAGCGGTTATCACGCAAAACTAATTCAGGTGTGATTATGAATTTCTGAACTCTGAACGGACTATATCAATTCAACTTCACATCACTTATCCATCTAGCAATTCAATTTCACATCACATATCAAATTCACACTTTCCAACCATCATCCCTGCACTCACTCATCTATAAATGTAATCACTATACAATCCATCCATCCACCAACCCACCCAACCATCCATCCATCCATCCACCCACCCACCCATCCATCCATCCATGCATCCATTTATCTTACCCTCTTTACTCAATCATCTAATCACTCATTACCCTTTCAATGATGCATTCATTCTCTACACACTCAATCACTCGAACCTCCACCACATTGAGACTTCCCTGTAGCAAGCTACCAATCCACTCTTTGCCTCCACCGACAGCTCTGGACCATATCCAGGAGCCTTCATCCAGTGGTTCCGTATTGAGAGTTTCATGGCCTTCTGCTTGTCAGGGCTGCGGGAGATTGACAGGTATGCAGATAGTTATGTCCCATCTTACTTTACATTCCTCTGTTTCTGTTGTCTCCTGGCATTATTCTACATATCTCAGACCACACTTATGTCTGTCCCCTTATTGTCCTTGTGGATCTATTCTAACTATCTAACTCAGACCACACTTATATCCCCTTGTGGATCTCTTCTAGATATCTCAGACCACACTTATGTCCCCCTGTGGATCTCTTCTAGATATCTCAGACCACACTTATGTCCCCTTGTGGATCTCTTCTAGATATCTCAGACCACACTTATGTCCCCTTGTGGATCTCTTCTAGATATCTCAGACCACACTTATGTCCCCTTGTGGATCTCTTCTAGATATCTCAGACCACACTTATGTCCCTTTGTGGATCTCTTCTAGATATCTCAGACCACACTTATGTCCCCTTGTGGATCTATTCTAGATATCTCAGACCACACTTATGTCCCCTTGTGGATCTATTCTAGATATCTCAGACCACACTTATGTCCCCTTGTGGATCTATTCTAGATATCTCAGACCACACTTATGTCCCCTTGTGGATCTATTCTAACTATCTAACTCAGACCACACTTATGTCCCCTTGTTGATCTATTCTAACTATCTAACTCAGACCACACTTATGTCCCCTTGTGGATCTGTTCTAACTATCTAACTCAGACCACACTTATGTCCCCTTGTGGATCTGTTCTAACTATCTAACTCAGACCACACTTATGTCCCCTTGTGGATCTGTTCTAACTATCTAACTCAGATCACACTTATGTCCCCTTGTGGATCTGTTCTAACTATCTAACTCAGACCACACTTATGTCCCCTTGTGGATCTGTTCTAACTATCTAACTCAGACCACACTTATGTCCCCTTGTGGATCTGTTCTAACTATCTAACTCAGACCACACTTATGTCCCCTTGTGGATCTGTTCTAACTATCTAACTCAGACCACACTTATGTCCCCTCGTGGATCTGTTCTAACTATCTAACTCAGACCACACTTATGTCCCCTTGTTGATCTATTCTAACTATCTAACTCAGACCACACTTATGTCCCCTTGTGGATCTGTTCTAACTATCTAACTCAGACCACACTTATGTCCCCTTGTTGATCTATTCTAACTATCTAACTCAGACCACACTTATGTCCCCTTGTTGATCTATTCTAACTATCTAACTCAGACCACACTTATGTCCCCTTGTTGATCTATTCTAACTATCTAACTCAGACCACACTTATGTTCCCTCGTGGATCTATTCTAACTATCTAACTCAGACCACACTTATGTCTCCTTGTGGATCTGTTCTAACTATCTAACTCAGACCACACTTATGTCCCCTTGTGGATCTGTTCTAACTATCTAACTCAGACCACACTTATGTCCCCTTGTGGATCTGTTCTAACTATCTAACTCAGACCACACTTATGTCCCCTTGGGATCTGTTCTAACTATCTAACTCAGACCACACTTATGTCCCCTTGTGGATCTGTTCTAACTATCTAACTCAGACCACACTTATGTCCCCTTGTGGATCTGTTCTAACTATCTAACTCAGACCACACTTATGTCCCCTTGTGGATCTGTTCTAACTATCTAACTCAGACCACACTTATGTCCCCTTGTTGATCTGTTCTAACTATCTAACTCAGACCACACTTATGTCCCCTTGTGGATCTGTTCTAACTATCTAACTCAGACCACACTTATGTCCCCTTGTGGATCTATTCTAACTATCTAACTCAGACCACACTTATGTCCCCTTGTGGATCTGTTCTAACTATCTAACTCAGACCACACTTATGTCCCCTTGTGGATCTATTTTAACTATCTAACTCATCTACACTTATGTCCCCATGTGGATCTATTCTAGATATCTCAGACCACACTTATGTCCCCTTGTAGTACTGGTCAATGGCACCTCTGTATGAGTCAGTGACTGATACCAGTCTAGATGCAGACACACAATGAATCAAATCAAGTGTGCACAGAGCATTTTACATTCTCATTGTGTTGTGAACAAGGATTAATATATAATTAACTGGATTAATATATCTGTGTGATTAACAGGATTAATATATAAATAATAGGATTAATATATTTATCTGTGTGATTAACAAAGAAAATCACCTTATTTCTGTACAAGTACTGGAGTCAAATGGGCAGCTGCGATAACTCAGTGGTTAGTGAACTGGACTACAAAGGACAAGGGGTAGGGTTCAATTCCAACCGACGGTTTCCGGGTTCACCCAGCCTTAAATGGGTACCAGATTTTTTTCTGGTAAAGTAAAGCTGCACGGGCGTAATATTGACCACATTACCCCAAAAATCATGTGCCAAAGGTCTAAAATTTATGGTCACTGACACCATATTCCCTATACGCCACCACTTGGCATGACGGGGGTAGTTTACTTTTTTTTTTTTTTTACTGGAGTCAAACAATGAAAGAAATATTAATGAATGTGGTACAGTTTAAACAAGTACTGGAGTCAAACAATGAAGAAAAAACAATTTAGAGAAATGTTGTTTACAGTTTAAATATGTTCTGAAAAAAAACTGAACTGAAAAAAACTATTTATAAATGTGCTACAGCTTAGAAAAGTATTGAAGTATAACACTGAAAGAAGTTATCTTAAATGTGGTACGGTTTAGAAAAACACTTCAGACTGTAAGCTTGTGCAAGATGAACAATGGACATGTAGTTACAATGTGCCAATTATAGCTGACATAATGAGGATTTACATGCTAACTGTTAACATTGTTATTTGCTGACAACTTATCTGACAATGACCTCAGAAATACAAGTTCATTGCTGACAACTTATTGGACAATGAACTCAGAAATACAAGTTCATTGCTGACAACTTATCTGACAATGACCTCAGAAATACAAGTTCATTGCTGACAACTTATTGGACAATAACCACTTAATGACAAATTAATTGCTGACAACATATTTGACAATGACCTAATAATAGAAACTTTATTTAGGCGCTATCACTGAAGCCCTTCATAAATCCCCAGACATGTTGCAAGTGGTGAAATTCTTGGAGTTAACTTGTTGATGGAAGATGTTTTGCGAACTGGATTGCCTACCACAGCTCCTTCACGTGACCTTGAGTCCAGAGGTCACAGCCAGGCAGTATCAAGGGGAGAGGCTGTTGAGTCAACCCAAGGTGCTGGAGGCCAACATGTGGCCTCTGACCTAAAGGAAGCAAGCAACACTTTAGGTAATCTGAATTGTTTTGGGGAAATACTAAGATGGTGGAAGGGTAGTTGGAAGAGGTGCATCAAGAGTTGTTTATAGACCTAAATTGTTGGGGAATAGAAGTTACTCTCTTCTGTTGAGAAGACAACCCAAGGAGAGCTGGAGGTTTTCAGAATACCACAGTCTTGTTGATCCCTCCAGCACTATTATCCATGACTTACAAAGTGCATACATCATGTACACATCCAAGTTACACAGTGTACACATCCAATCTACACAGTGTACACATCCAAGTTACACACCGTACACTATCATAATTCCCTGTTCTGGGCAAACTTCTGAATCCCATTATGGGGGTTGACTCTCTCTTATCTGTATTCTTCTTATTCTTCTTGATCTTTCTACTTGAGTTCATGTTTTCTAACTGATGAAATGATAGTGGGTACCTATGTAGCAATGCCATGATGGTTGAATGTGGCAACCCAAGATCTTGTCATGATGATTGAGTGTGGCAACTCAAGGTGTTGTCATGATGATTGAGTGTGACACCCCAAGGTGTTGTCATGATGATTGAGTGTGTCACCCCAAGGCGGTGTCATGATGGTTGAGTGTGGCAAACCAAAAGTGTTGTCATGATGGTTGAGTGTGGCAACCCAAGATATTGTCATGATGGTTGAATGTGGCAACCCAAGGTGTTGTCATGATGATTGAATGTGGCACCCCAAGGTCCAAGGTGTTGTCATGATGGTTGAGTGTGACAACCCAAGATATTGTCATGATGGTTGAATGTGGCAACCCAAGGTGTTGTCATGATGATTGAGTGTGTCACCCCAAGGTGTTGTCATGATGGTTGAGTGTGGCAAACCAAAAGTGTTGTCATGATGGTTGAGTGTGGCAACCCAAGATATTGTCATGATGGTTGAATGTGGCAACCAAAGGTGTTGTCATGATGATTGAATGTGGCACCCCAAGGTCCAAGGTGTTGTCATGATGGTTGAGTGTGACAACCCAAGATCTTGTCAAGATGATTGAGTGTGGTAACCCAAGGTGTTGTCATGATGATTGAATGTGGCACCCCAAGATGTTGTCATAATGATTGAGTGTGGCACTCCAAGGTCCAAGGTGTTGTCATGATGGTTGAGTGTGACAACCCAAGATCTTGTCAAGATGATTGAGTGTGGCAACCCAAGGTGTTGTCATGATGGTTGAATGTGGCACCTCAAGATGTTGTCATGGTATTGTTAGGCTTGTCCATAACTTCTTCAACTCCTGATATGACATTTGTTAGTTATTGTGTGTGTGAGGTACAGAAGGCTGACATTGTTGATTTCATCATGTGAGAGTTGACCTAACAAATTCTACCATTATGCTCTGTTCCAGCACAATTTGGGCAACAGAGCTTGTCTCGGATCCAGCAGCCTTTACAGTCGTATGGTCTGCTCCTGTTTTTCCTGGTTGTCTGGAAGTGTCTGATGAGACTTCAGCAGGATTGGGGCAAGAACAAGTTGTGTGTGGAGAAGATTGACAGCCCAGTGGTCTACAGGGAGTTCTGGTATGAGGAAAGTCTGCCCTCATTAGTTCACCATTGAATTTGCTATCTCATTCAACCACTGCTTCTTGTAGCAGAGTGAAATGTCACAGTTTTGTCATGTTAATGAGGTACCAATAAATCTACTTTGCATTTAATTTCTTCTTCCTAGCCTTCATTCATCAAGTGAGCATGGATGTGTTGAAGGTTTACAGCAAAGTAGCAAAGCCATGACACGTCCATCTTTGGCATGGGTAGATTTGTCTAATAATCTTGCAGGGCAGCAGCCATTTTGACCTACTCTTTTAGACGTTTAACACTGAAGAGTTCTGTAATGTACACAAGTTCATACAGGACCTCCTATTTTTCACCTGTATCTGAGAAAATCAGACATCAAATCTCACTACCCTGAGACTAGGGGAGGTAATGCCCACAAAGAAACCATGGCTTGGACGTGACAAATTCACACCACCAGGGATTGACCTCTGACCTTCCTGGTTAGGAGCCAGTCTCTTGACCCCCCAGATCTGCTTTGCAATACAGTAAAACAGTGCGGTCCAACCCATGGCCCGCGACCCCTTGCAGGTTGTTGTATTTGGTCCTCAAGTAACTAAAGGTTGGACCACACTGTAGTAGAACAGTGTGGTCCAATCCATGGCCCGCGACCCCTTGCAGGTTGTTGTATTTGGTCCTCAAGTAACTAAAGGTTGGACCACACTGTAGTAGAACAGTGTGGTCCAATCCATGGCCCGCGACCCCTTGCAGGTTGTTGTATTTGGTCCTCAAGTAACTAAAGGTTGGACCACACTGTAGTAGAACATGGACAGAATAGTTTGAAGATTTTTGTAACAGACCAGCCAAATCATCAAGACTGTGGAAGAAGAGTTGATAGTTAACAGTGGAAAGCCGAGCAGGGAAGAAATAATGACAGCCATGGGAAAGAGTTACTCAGTGGTCTGGAAGTAAGATGCTGGCCTCTGTACAAGAGTGTCCTAAGTTAAAATTTCACCATAGGCAGGGGAATTTTTTTGGGTCTTAGAATACGTGGTTTCTTCTTGATTTTACCCTCTCCTGGTCTCTGGGTGGTGAGATCTAATGTCTAGCCCTCTCGGATAACGGCAAAAAACTGAAGGTTCAGCTTATAGTCAACACATTATAGAACTCTTGGTGGTTAAAAGTAAAAAAAAAAAAGGCCAAAATGGCCACTGCAGATTTGTTAAACAAAAATCTACTCATTCTGAAGATGGATGTGTTGGGATAAAAAGTGCAGATGTTGTGACTTGGCGTAAACTCCGTCACACAACATATTTATGCCCACTTAATAGTCGAACTTTGAAGAAAAAGAAAAAGATGGATATTATCAAGCTTTTAAAAAATAGTAAAGCAACAGGACCAGATGAAATTCCTTCAGAAGTCATCGAAGCAGATATTAACACCTCTACCAAGATATTACATAATCTATTAGATAAAATTTGGGAGAGGGGAGAAATGCCTAAAAACGGGAAAGAAGGTTATATGATCAAACTACCAAAGAAAGGAAGTTTACAGGAGTGCACAAATTATAGGGGAATTATGCTACTATCAGTGCCAGGAAAAATATTAAGCAAAATCATTTGGAGAGACTAAAAGAGGCCATAGAGAAACATTTTAAAGATGAACGAGCAGGTTTTAGGAAAAACAGATTATGTACTGAACTACCTGATATATAATAGTTGAGCAAAACTAAGAACTATAGTCTCTACTTTATATTGAATTTGTGGATAATGAAAAAAACATTTGATGGTTTGGATAGAGCAATACTGTGGAAGTTGTGGAGTCTTTATGGAATCCCTACAAAGTTTATTAATTTAATAAAAGCAAAGTATGAAGTACAGAAGAGAAAATCCTGAAGAAAAAGTCACAACCAAATGGCAATGCATAAAAAAAACAGCATACAGGAACCTTGTGACACCTTACCCAAAAAGGAAAATAACAAAAAACAAAAATTGTTAACTGACAACATCTTAGAAAAAATGGAAGAAAGAAGACAAGCGAAGAACACTGCCAGATACAAGGAAATTGATAATGAAATACGCAAAATGTGCAAAAAGGCAAAAGAAGACTTGCTCAACCAAAGATGTCTAGAAGTCGAAACTATGGAAAGTAAACAAAATTTAAGAGGGATGCACACAGAAATAAAGAGAATGACTAACAAAGATAAAAAAAACTGCAGGAAACGGTTGTATTGCAAACAAAGAGGAAAGAATTCTAACAGACAACAAAGATATAATCGATAGATGGCAGGAATGTATAACAAAATTATTTCATGATGAATGGGACAAAAAACCATTTATAAAATGTACGTCCAGATATAAAATCCTGAAATCTGAAGTAGAAAAAACTATAAAAACAATGAAAAGGGGAAAGGCAGCAGGACCTGACAATATACAGATAGAGATGATACAGGCACTAAAAGATTTGGCATTGAAGTGATCATAGACATATGC
Organism: Megaustenia siamemsis; assembly: GCA_032433765.1. Classification (NCBI taxonomy): domain Eukaryota; kingdom Metazoa; phylum Mollusca; class Gastropoda; order Stylommatophora; family Ariophantidae; genus Megaustenia; species Megaustenia siamemsis. Next base: position 15,834,441 of record JAVIAB010000125.1, on the reverse strand, counting down.
AATGACATATACCATACAGGATACATACCAAATGAACTAAAAACATCAACTTTCATTGCATTGCCTAAAAATAATGATGCAGTTGAATGCAGTGACTTTAGAACAATAAGCCTAATGAGCCATGTTACAAAAATCTTACTAAAAGTTATACAAGAAAATAAAATGAACACTGAATTAGATGAGCAGCAATTTGGATTCAGGAAAACTGTGGGACAAAAGAAGCCATATTTAGCATGAGGACATTGATTGAAAAGTACACAGAAGTAAACAAACCAATATATGCCTGCTTCATAGACTACACCAAAGCTTTTGATAGAATACACCATAATACACCATATTGAATGCCTAAAAGATATAAATATAGACGACACAGACATACTACTAATATGTAATTTGTATTGAGAGCAAACAGCAATAATAAAATATAACAAGGAGAACTCTACACCCATTGATATAAAAAATGGAATAAGACAAGGATGCATCCTATCACCAAGTTTGTTCAATCACTGAGTAAATCTGATGATACTGAACTCATCATCATCATCAAGTATCATGTCTACTGGCGTAGGTGATCATGTCTCTCCACAATTTTCTATCTCGGCAGCTATTTATCATTTCTGTTGTGGACCTTCTGCCAAGCCATTCTCTTAAGCTGTCTGGTATCTTTTCTATTTGCTTCCCTCTATCTCTTCGTCCCTCAATTTTTGTAGTTGTTACAATATATTCCAGTTGTTCTCTTCTCATTACATGGCCAAAAAATGTTGATTGTCTCTTCCATAATATTGGAAATTAGTTCTCTTTTTGCTTTGACCTCTTTCAGAACATTTTTCATTACTCTTCTTAGCTGTCCATGGTATTCTCAAAATTCTTCTGTAAAACCACATTTCTACAGACTCCAGTGATTTTCTAGTCTGTTGTCCTATTGTCTATGATTCACATCCATATATTAAGACTGGCTCTACATAACATTTAAGAACTCTTTTTCTTGTTTCTATTGTCAAAAATGGATTGCGTAGCATCTTCCTCATTTTTTGGAAAGCTGCTTTTGCCTGAGCCATTCTGCATCTCACCTCTTTTTGTACATCTTCTGTCTGAGTTTAACAAAGTTCCCAAATATTTAAATTCATTTGCCTGCTTTAATATTGTTCCACTTGTCTTTATTTTGCTCTGAGGTGATGTCTTTTTCTTTGTTGTTACCATCACTTAGTCTTTTTGCTATTAAGGCTGAGTCCTTTAATTTTGCTTTCTTTCACTATAATGTCCAACATTTCTTGTAACCCATTTTCATTCTTAGCGATTAAGACTGTATCATCAGTATACCTTAAATTTGATTTCTATTGTTGTGGCAATTCATGATTGTACAAAGAAGTTATGACGGTGGTTTTCTTTTGCCTTCCATTGGTTTGTTTATGGTTGGCTCCATTAGTCTTTGACTAAAAAGTCTCACCCACAAGGCAGTGGGGTTGTTTTACTTCGGGGTACCCTCCCTTAGCCTTTTACTCTCCCGAGCTTACCTGCAAGGCAGCAGAGCAGCCACAGGTTGTACTGTTTACTGCATACAGTAGCAGGTAAAATTACCCGAACTGACACAATTGCTCTAGGAAACAAAAAACAAGAGGGGTCATCATTGCTCTAGGAAACAAATAACAAGAGGGGTCGTCATTGCTCTAGGAAACAAATAACAAGAGGGGTCATCATTGCTCTAGGAAACAAATAACAAGAGGGGGCATCATTGCTCTAGGGAACAAATAACAAGAGGGGGCATCATTGCTCTAGGGAACAAATAACAAGAGGGGGCATCATTGCTCTAGGGAACAAATAACAAGAGGCGTCGTCATTGCTCTAGGAAACAAATAACAAGAGGGGTCGTCATTGCTCTAGGAAACAATTAACAAGAGGGGTCGTCATTGCTCTAGGGAACAAATAACAAGAGGGGTCGTCATTGCTCTAGGAAACAAATAACAAGAGGGGTTGTCATTGCTCTAGGAAACAATTAACAAGAGGGGTCGTCATTGCTCTAGGAAACAAATGAGGTTAAATACAAAAGTAAAAATGTTTAACTCCAATATTATATGAGACCAATTATATGGTTGTAAAACATGGAGAATGACAAAAATGAGTCACAAAGACATATTTTCATTAATTGATGCTTGTGCAGAATAAAGGATGGAAATGGCAGGACAAAATGACAAAGACAGAACTATGGGGAAGTATCAGACCAACAGCATTGGAGATAAGTATCAAGTTTACAAAACATGAAATACTATGTGGGGCCACCATCTTTACTGTCATTCTTTCCACCATTTGTTTGGACCTATGTTGTGCTTTTAGAATAGTATTTTTGTGTATATTTTGTTTGATTTACTTGATGAAGACTTTTGCTGAAATGCTGTAGTAGTTTATCTTGTCTTTCTGTTAGTCTAACTGCTCAATACTATTATATGTAAACACCAGTGGACAATGAGATGTGACAGAGATGATGGTGTTGGTTAGATAAGACACATACAGCAGAAACCAAATCAAAGTGCTAGACCCTTTATTGGATCAACAATGAAGAAGACAAAGAGGAAGACTAAAATATGCTTGGAGAAGATGGGGAAGACATGGAGTGATCTTACAAGAATAGCAAGAAACAGGACAGCTGGGAGGGTGTTTGTTGAAGACCTGTGCTCTACGGGGAGCTGAGACAAGGAGAAAAGAAGCTGAAGAGGTGATATACATTTATTAGTTTTGTCATTTAAAGTGATGGTTTAACATATCACAGATCTTTCATATTCACTTATGATAAATTAACTCTTTCCGTACGTTTCACCGCACTGTGTGCCATGCCAATTTCGGCAACGTACGTTTCGCCGCATAGTGCGCCACGCTCAATTTGATTAGTGTGAATGCCATCAAACCATATTCTTTTTACATGTTTTGTATCATCTTGATATTGGTGAAATCTAATACCTTGTTCAATTATCTAAACATTTATATATAATATGTTATATGTTAGATAAATATAAATATGTAGATTGGTTCTTAAAACCATGAACAATTTTGTCTCTGAAATCTCTTCTGTTGCATTGATAAAAAGCTTCCGTACGGAAAGAGTTAATGTATCACAGATCTTTCACATGTAGACAGTAATTGATGGATATATCACAGATCTCTCACATATAGTTTATTTTAGTACCATTTAGTCAATGGGTAAATCAGTGTTTGTATTTCTATCTTTAGCAAACTGTACAGGACAGAGATCCTACTGCCAGCCTTACAGAGTGTGGCACGCAGACTGGGGCAGGCTGACCTATATGATGACCTAGTTTTAGATACCGATGTCTATGTCATACCCCAGGGTGCCTCAGATACAGAAGTCAGACTGAAGCAGGTATCTACACATGAAATATGTTTCCTTCATTTCTCAAAGTTCTATTCATCATTCCATGAGAGAATGTTCTAGCAGGTGTCAAGTTCTTGATTTTCATGAAAGTGTTAGTTTTTGTTCATTTTTTATTGTATCAACATGGCTGATTTTTGTGATGTTTTTTTTTAGATCAACAATTGGGGAAGGGGGGAGGGTGTGGACAGAGGTCTAACCTGAGATTAGTGAATGTAGGGGCCTGATGGGACACCCCGAGTGTCAGACAACATACTAAAGGTGACTTTAAAATAGTGACTTTTGTCCATCCAGCTAGAACTGATAACTTTATTAAGAACCTAAAATTAGCCACTCATTGTACCAACTTTTTTGTTTCTTCAATATCATTTCATTAATGTTCATATTGATGCCAATGGACTAGTCGTTTATGTCTTCACACATTTACAAAATGAAGCAATCACTCTCTTTTTAAATTGACAGATCAGATGCACAAACACAATGAGAGCAAGGTGCTCAACAGGAAAGATATTTCTGGTCCAGCTTTGAACTTTGTCTACAAAAATATCTATCATTTTATTGATAATAAAACATACCATATTGTTTTTACATAAAGATATTTGGTTGTTTTGATATTTTCACTACTTTTCAACAACGAAAATTAGCCGCCATATCTGATTATCCCCTCCACCCCAGTATAAAAGTGACCAACTTTGAAGTCAAATCTTTCCTCTTGTAATGACTTCTCTGCCGTTTGGCAATCATTTTAACAAGCTACTTTTATTTTTCAATTCAGTGACCCAATTTGAATTATATATCAATTTTCTTTGGTTCAAGTGTTACTAAAATAAATAAACACATAACTAATACACGCCAATAAACAATATAATTAAACTTACGATATACCCGTCCTGTGCTACGGGTTTACAATTGTTTTTTAAAAAGTAGTCTAAGCAGGGCTTTTTTCAGTCAGAACATGCATTCTGGTAAATTTTATGACTTTAATGGTTCTGAGAGACATATTTTAAAAGTAATTGAGGACTAGGATTTATGGACTTCTATTTTATAACCCAGAAACTATTTATAGTAGTTATAAATTACCACTTGGTTATTGATGACAAATTTCTCATAAGACAAGTTATTGTGTGCAGTCATCGACACTCCTTGAATGCTGCAAAAAATCCAACATTTCTAAACAATTTTAACTACATGAAAACAAGCTACGTTGTCATAACCACTGAGACAGTGCTTTCCTGTCGGAAGGAAAGTATTTCTCTTTCACTATCAGAAGGAAAGTATTTCTCTTTCACTGTCAGAAGGAAAGTATTTCTCTTTCACTGTCAGAAGGAAAGTATTTCTGTTTCACTGTCAGAAGGAAAGTATTTCTGTTTCACTGTCAGAAGGAAAGTATTTCTCTTTCACTGTCGGAAGGAAAGTATTTCTCTTTCACTGTCGGAAGGAAAGTATTTCTCTTTCACTGTCAGAAGGAAAGTATTTCTGTTTCACTGTCAGAAGGATAGTATTTCTCTTTCACTGTCAGAAGGAAAGTATTTCTCTTTCACTGTCGGAAGGAAAGTATTTCTGTTTCACTGTCAGAAGGAAAGTATTTCTCTTTCACTGTCAGAAGGAAAGTATTTCTCTTTCACTGTCAGAAGGAAAGTATTTCTCTTTCACTGTCAGAAGGAAAATATTTCTGTTTCACTGTCAGAAGGAAAGTATTTCTGTTTCACTGACATAAAGAAAGTATTTTTGTTACACTGTCAGTGTTACTCTTCCATTGTTAAAGTGTTTTACCATCATTGTCATAAACAGTTTCTCTTTCATTACAGAAAAATAGTTTCATTCTTTTCATTATTAATAAGAGATTGTTAACTCTTTTATCATCATAAAAAAAGTGTTTCCCTTACCTTTTGAGAGAAGAAAGTGTTTCCCTTACATTTTGAGAGAAGAAAGTGTTTCCCTTACATTTTGAGAGAAGAAAGTGTTTCTCTTACATTTTGAGAAAAGAAAGTGTTTCCCTTACATTTTGAGAGAAGAAAGTGTTTCCCTTACATTTTGAGAAAAGAAAGTGTTTCCCTTACCTTTTGAGAAAAGAAGGTGTTTCCTTTACATTTTGAGAAAAGAAAGTGTTTCCCTTACCTTTTGAGAAAAGAAGGTGTTTCCCTTACATTTTGAGAAAAGAAAGTGTTTCCCTTACATTTTGAGAAAAGAAAGTGTTTCCCTTACCTTTTGAGAGAAGAAAGTGTTTCCCTTACATTTTGAGAGAAGAAAGTGTTTCCCTTACATTTTGAGAAAAGAAAGTGTTTCCCTTACATTTTGAGAGAAGAAAGTGTTTCCCTTACATTTTGAGAGAAAAAAGTATTTCCCTTACATTTTGAGAGAAGAAAGTATTTCCCTTACATTCTGAGAGAAGAAAAGTGTTTCCCTTACATTTTGAGAGGAGGTGTTTCTCTTACATTCTCAGAAAAGAAAGGAGACTTGGTGGTCTAAGGTATTACATCAGTCTCTGGACAAAGAAGTCACTAGTTCAAATCCCTGTGGTTAGAATTTTTATCTTTGAACATGTGATTTCTGCATGACTTTACCTTTCCTCAATCTCTGGGTAAAGAGATTGGATGCCTATCTTATTCTAGATAACACAGGAAGACCTGTGTGCGGTTTGTGAACATCAAATAACTTTTGACAATTAGCATCTGAAAGGAGTAGGCCAAATATGATGATCTTATTGAAAATTGTTAAGAAAAATTTTTACCCACTAAACTAAACTAAACTAAACTAAACTAAACTAAACTAAACTAAACTAAACTAAACTAAACTAAACTAACCTAAACCTAAACCTAAACCTAAACCTAAACTAAACTAAACTAAACTAAACTAAACTAAACTAAACTAAACTAAACTAAACTAAACTAAACTAAACTAAACTAAACTAAACTAAACTAAACTAAACTAAAACTAAAAATAAAACTAAACCTAAACCTTAAACTAAACTAAACTAAACTAAACTAAACTAAACTAAACTAAACTAAACTAAACTAAACTAAACTAAACTAAACTAAACTTAACTTAACTTAACTTAACTAAACTAAACTAAACTAAACTAAACTAAAACTAAACCTAAACTAAACCTAAACTAAACTAAACTAAAAAACCTAAACCTTAAACTAAACTAAACTAAACTAAACTAAACCTAAACCTAAACCTAAACCTAAACCTTAAACTGAACTGAACTGAACTGAAGTTATAATACTGCCTTTGGGTCTTGATGGGAGCAAGCAATCATGATAAGTCAGTAGTTTGGTGAAAACATGAGTGTCTTATGCTAGATGCTGGTTTGCTGAACAGCTTCTCCCGTGGCTGAATCTGCCAATATTGGACAGACAGATCCATCCACAGAACGAGCAAGATGTATTCATAAAGCCTGGCCTCATCTCCTTTCTCTTGCACCTTTTGTCTTCTGAATTTGATATCAGCACTGCCTCTAAACTAAACTAAACTAAACTAAACCAAACCAAACCAAATCAAACTAAACTATACTTTTAGAATATAAAATATTTGTCTTATCTGAAAGAAGCTACGTTACCAAACTGTTTATGTTTATGTTTACCAGCTAATGCGACTACTGGAGAATCTTGAGTGTCACATGATCACAGAGGTTCGTAAACGGGTGTCGAAAGAATTGTCCCTGGCTGTTGCCGAAAGACTACGAGAAGAGGAGGCCTTGCCCACAGATTTGTGGAAAAGAGCGGTAAGAGACATGTGGGAGTGAGGGGTAAGAGACATATGTGAGAGTGAGGAGTAAGAGACATATGTGGAAGGGAGGGGTAAGAGACATATGTGAGAGTGAGGAGTAAGAGACATATGTGAGAGTGAGGAGTAAGAGACATATGTGAGAGTGAGGAGTAAGAGACATATGTGGGAGTGAGGGGTAAGAGACATATGTGAGAGTGAGGAGTAAGAGACATATGTGGGAGTGAGGGGTAAGAGACATATGTGAGAGTGAGGAGTAAGAGACATATGTGGAAGTGAGGGTTAAGAGACACGTGGGAGTGAGGGGTAAGAGACATATATGAGAGTGAGGAGTAAGAGACATATGTGAGAGTGAGGAGTAAGAGACATATGTGGAAGTGAGGGGTAAGAGACACATGTGGGAGTGAGGGGTAAGAGACATATGTGAGAGTGAGGAGTAAGAGACATATGTGGAAGTGAGGGGTAAGAGACACGTGGGAGTGAGGGGTAAGAGACATATGTGAGAGTGAGGAGTAAGAGACATATGTGGAAGTGAGGGGTAAGAGACATATGTGGGAGTGAGGAGTAAGAGACATATGTGGAAGGGAGGGGTAAGAGACATATGTGAGAGTGAGGAGTAAGAGACATATGTGGGAGTGAGGGGTAAGAGACACATGTGGGAGTGAGGGGTAAGAGACATATGTGGGAGTGAGGGGTAAGAGACACATGTGGGAGTGAGGGGTAAGAGACACATGTGGAAGTGAGGGGTAAGAGACACATGTGGGAGTGAGGGGTAAGAGACATATGTGAGAGTGAGGAGTAAGAGACATATGTGGAAGTGAGGGGTAAGAGACACATGTGGGAGTGAGGGGTAAGAGACATATGTGAGAGTGAGGAGTAAGAGACATATGTGGAAGTGAGGGGTAAGAGACACATGTGGGAGTGAGGGGTAAGAGACATATGTGAGAGTGAGGAGTAAGAGACATATGTGGAAGTGATGGGTAAGAGACATATGTGGGAGTGAGGGGTAAGAGACATATGTGGAAGGGAGGGGTAAGAGACATATGTGAGAGTGAGGAGTAAGAGACACATGTGGGAGTGAGGGGTAAGAGACATATGTGGGAGTGAGGGGTAAGAGACACATGTGGGAGTGAGGGGTAAGAGACACATGTGGAAGTGAGGGGTAAGAGACACATGTGGGAGTGAGGGGTAAGAGACATATGTGAGAGTGAGGAGTAAGAGACATATGTGGAAGCGAGGGGTAAGAGACACATGTGGGAGTGAGGGGTAAGAGACATATGTGAGAGTGAGGAGTAAGAGACATATGTGGAAGTGAGGGGTAAGAGACACATGTGGGAGTGAGGGGTAAGAGACATATGTGAGAGTGAGGAGTAAGAGACATATGTTGAAGTGAGGGGTAAGAGACATATGTGGGAGTGAGGGGTAAGAGACATATACGGGAGTGAGGGGTAAGAGACATATGTGGGAGTGATGGGTAAGAGACATATGTTGGAATGAGAGGTAAGAGACATATGTTGGAATGAGAGGTAAGAGACATATGTGGGAGTGAGGAGTAAGAGACATGTGGGAGTGAGGGGTAAGAGACATGTGGGAGTGAGCTGTATGAGATGCATGTGGGAGTGAGCTGTATGAGATATATGTGGGAGTGAGCTGTATGAGATATATGTGGGAGTGAGCTGTATGAGATATATGTGGGAGTGAGCTGTATGAGATATATGTGGAAGTGAGCTGTATGAGATATTTGTGGGAGTGAGCTGTATGTGATACATGTGGGGGCGAGCTGTATGAGATACATGTGGGCGCGTGCTGTATGAGATATATGTGGGAGTGAGCTGTATGAGATATATGTGGGAGTGAGCTGTATGAGATATATGTGGGAGTGAGCTGTATGAGATATATGTGGGAGTGAGCTGTATGAAATATATGTGGGAGTGAGCTGTATGAGATATATGTGGGAGTGAGCTGTATGAGATATATGTGGGGGGTGAGCTGTATGAAATATATGTGGGGGCGAGCTGTATGAGATATGTGTGGGAGTGAGCTGTATGATATATGTGTGGGGGCGAGCTGTATGAGATATGTGAGGGAGTGAGCTGTATGAGATATATGTGGGGGGTGAGCTGTATGAAAAATATGCGGGGTGAGCTGTATGAGATATGTGTGGGGGCGAGCTGTATGATATATGTGTGGGGGCGAGCTGTATGAGATATATGTGGGGGCAAGCTGTACGAGATAGATGTGGGGGTGAGCTGCATGCAATATATTTTGAAGTGAGCTGTATGCGATATATTTCGGAGTGAGCTGTATGCGATATATTTTGGAGTGAGCTGTATGCGATATATTTCGGAGTGAGCTGTATGATTGATATATTTTGGAGTAAGCTGTATGAGATATATTTCGGGGTAAGCTGTATGAGATATATTTCGGAGTAAGCTGTATGAGATTTATTTTGGAGTAAGCTGTATGAGATATATTTCGGAGTAAGCTGTATGAGATATATGTGGGGGTGAGCTGTATGAGATATATGTGGGGGTGAGCTGAATGAGATATAAGTGGGGGTGAGCTGTATGAGATATATTTCGGAGTGAGCTGTATGAGATATATGTGGGAGTGAGCAAAGTTTTCATTTTGGTATGAGCACTTCAATAAGATTGTGTCCGGTTAGCGCAATCGATAGGCGGTGGCTTACCACGGCAACAGCCGGGGTTCGTAATCCTGGCGAGGACACCTGGGTTTTACTAATTCCCTAAAATTAGTAGGAGCCGCGATAGCTCAGTGGTTAGTGAACTGGACTACTACGGACAAGGGGTAGGGTTCGATCCCAACCGACGGCTCCGGGTTCACCCAGCCTTAAATGGGTACCGGATTTTTTCTGGGAAAGTAAAAGCAGCACGGGCGTAATACCGACCACATTACCCCAAAAATCATGTGCTGAAGGTCTGTAAAATATAGGGTCACTAACACCATATTTCCCTATACGCCACTTGGCGTGACGGGGGTACTTTACTTTTTTTTACTTCAATAAGATTGTTTGATGTTTGAACAATTGAATAAAACTGTTTGTATAATGAAAATCTAATCATGAAATTAGTTCTGCTCTAACATTTCTCCTGATGTTTCTGAGACATAGATAATGAAAGAAAGCTTGACCTTGAACCGACCTCATATAGCGGAGAAGTTTGTCAACCAGCTTATGTCAGAGGTCACGGAGACTGACACCACTGTGACCTTTGAAAGTAAACATCTTCAGCTCTGTCTGTCAGAGTTGGCCAGGAGTGTCATGACGAGGGAGAGACAAAACTTTGACAGGTACAGTGTGTTAGTGTGAGAACATGTTAATGTTAACACAGTACATGCCCAGCTACTTCATGTACATGTTGATCTAATGTTAACACAGTATGTGGCCATCTACTTCATGTACATGTTGATCTAATGTTAACACAGTATGTGGCCATCTACTTCATGTACATGTTGATCTAATGTTAACACAGTATGTGTCCAGCTACTTCATGTACATGTTGATCTCATGTTAACACATTATGTGCAGAGCTACTTCATGTACATGTTGATCTAATGTTAACACAGTATGTGGCCATCTACTTCATGTACATGTTGATCTAATGTTAACACAGTATGTGCCCAGCTACTTCATGTACATGTTGATCTCATGTTAACACATTATGTGCAGAGCTACTTCATGTACATGTTGATCTCATGTTAACACACTATGTGCCCAGCTACTCCATGTACATGTAGATCTAATGTTAACACACTATTCTCCCCAGCTACTCCATGTACGTGTAGATCTAATGTTAACACACTATTCCCCCCAGCTACTCCATGTACATGTTGATCTCATGTTAACACACTATGTGCCCAGCTACTCCATGTACATGTAGATCTAATGTTAACACACTATTCCCCCCAGCTACTCTATGTACATGTAGATCTAATGTTAACACACTATCCCCCCCAGCTACTCCATGAACATGTAGATCTAATGTTAACACACTATTCCCCCCAGCTACTCCATGTACATGTAGATCTAATGTTAACACATTATTCCCCCAGCTACTCCATGTACATGTAGATCTAATGTTAACACACAATTCCCCCAGCTACTCCATGTACATGTAGATCTAATGTTAACACACTATTCCCCCCAGCTACTCCATGAACATGTAGATCTAATGTTAACACACTATTCCCCCCAGCTACTCCATGTACATGTAGATCTAATGTTAACACACTATTCCCCCCAGCTACTCCATGGACATGTAGATCTAATGTTAACACACTATTCTCCCCAGCTACTCCATGTACATGTAGATCTAATGTTAACACACTATCCCACCCCCCCCCCAGTTACTCCATCTACATGTAGATCTGATATTAACACACTATTCCCTCCAGCTACTCTATGAACATGTAAATCTAATGTTAACACACTATTCTCCCCAGCTACTCCATGTACATGTAGATTTAATGTTAACACACTATTCCCCACAGCTATTCCATGTACATGTAGATCTAATGTTAACACACTATTCCCCCAGCTACTCTATGAACATGTAAATCTAATGTTAACACACTATTCCCCACAGCTACTCCATGAACATGTAGATCTAATGTTTACACACTATTCCCCCCAGCTACTCTATGAACATGTAAATCTAATGTTAACACACTATTCCCCACAGCTACTCTATGAACATGTAAATCTAATGTTAACACACTATTCCCCACAGCTACTCTATGAACATGTAAATCTAATGTTAACACACTATTCCCCACAGCTACTCTATGAACATGTAAATCTAATGTTAACACACTATTCCCCACAGCTACTCTATGAACATGTAAGCCTAATGTTAACACACTATTCCCCACAGCTACTCTATGAACATGTAAGCCTAATGTTAACACACTATTCCCCACAGCTATTCTATGAACATGTAAATCTAATATTAACACACTATTCCCCCAGCTACTCTATGAACATGTAGATCTAATATTAACACACTATTCCCCACAGCTACTCCATGTCCATGTAAATCTAATGTTAATACACGATTCCCCCCAGCTACTCTATGAACATGTAAATCTAATGTTAACACACTATTCCCCACAGCTACTCCATGAACATTTAGATCTAATGTTAACACACTATTCCCCACAGCTACTCCATGAACATGTAAATCTAATGTTAACACACTATTCCCCACAGCTACTCCATGTACTATGAAAACATGTTGAGAGTTCATCACCAGTTGCTGTATCAGAGAGAGCAGGTAATACACATACACGCGTTCATGGCACGTCCCACTGTACTTCTTTCTTATGCTGCACACGCACACACAATGTCTTGTAGCACACACTCATACACTCAATCATACCCAACCACCTACACATACATCCCAACACACACTTGCCATTTGTTTAGCACATCTTCCAAAATTCTTGTGGTTCATTGGTCAGGTCTGTCACAACATTTGTCATTGGTCAGGTCTTTCACAACATTTGTCATTGGTCAGGTCTGTCAGAACATTTGTCACTGGTCAGGCCTGTCACAACATTTGTCATTGGTCAGGTCTGTCGCAACATTTGTCATTGGTCACATTTTTCACAACATTTGTCATTGGTCAGGTCTGTCACTGAAACAGGGAGGTAATAAGGACATGAAAAGATGGGTAATTCGGCAGAGGTCAAGGGGTGACAAAGGGTTGAGAAGAGAATAGAGGTAAGGGGGAAACTCATGGTCCACATGATTGGTGGAAAGCCTGAACAAGTCAGGAGGCACGAGGATTGTAAGCAATGTGAGAACGAGGGTAGATGTAAAATGAGTTGCAATTGGTGAGAAAAGAAGAGCTGAGAAAGAAAATAGGTGGGCAGAATCATTCGATGTAAAGTGATGGTTCAATGCGGGTGACTGTGCGTGTTGTACAGCCGATACCGTGAACAGAAAGTTGAGTTAGGAAAATTTCAAGAACAGTAGTTAGTTGGTCTGTGGCTGTCGAGCTAGTGAGACGTAAATTCCTGGAGCAGTGTTAGAATAAGGAGTGTACTGTGACATTATGATAAGGTGGCCGTGGTAGGCTTAATATAAGTCATGAAGAGACATTATTAAGAAGCTAGTAGCTTTAACCAATTGAAGAGACTTGTCTTATTGAGAGTGTTCTCACTAGTGTAGGCTTAATATAAGTCATGAAGAGGCATTACTCAGAAGTAGTAGTTTAACCATTGAAGAGACTTGTTATTGAGAGTGTTCTCACTAATGTCGGCTTAGTATAAGTCATGAAGAGACATTATTCAGAAGCTAGTAGCTTTAACCAATTGAAGAGACTTGTGTACTGGGAATGTTCTCACTAATGTAGGCTTAGGATAAGTCTTGAAGAGGCATTATTCAGAAGCTAGTAGCTTTAACCAATTGAAGAGACTTGTGTACTGGGAATGTTCTCACTAATGTCATCATCATCATCATGTACCCTGCCGGTTGGCGTAGGCGATCATGTCCCTCCACAATCCTCTATCCACAGTGCATCGTATCAGTTCTGTTGTTGAATGTTTTCCATGCCATGACACCAAGCTGTCCAGTATTTTCTCTCTTTGTCGTCCGCGATCTCTCTTTCCTTTTATTTTGCCAGTTGTAACCAAGTATTCCAATTTTCCTCTTCTCATGATGTGCCCGAAAAATGTTTATTGCTTCTTTCTGATGTTTTTTAAGAGCTCCCTTTTTGTGTTGGCCTCTTTGAGAACTTCCTCATTGGTCTTTTTATCTGTCCAGGGAACTTTCAACATTCTTCTGAGAAATCCCATCTCTGTGGCTTCTAATTATCTTTTCATTTGTTTGTCTACTGTCCATGATTCACTTCCATAGGTCAGAATTGGTTCTATATAGCACCGATGAACTCTCTTTCTCATTTTTATTGACATAGATTTGTTGCATAAGATATTTTTCATTTTCTGAAATGCTATTTTGGCCTGAGCTATTCTGCTTTTTATTTCTGTGGTGCATCTCCCATCTGATGTTATTATTGTGCCCAAGTAATGTAGGCTTAGGATAAGTCTTGAAGAGGCATTATTAAGAAGCTAGTAGCTTTAACCAATTGAAGAGACTTGTGTTATTGTGAGTGTTCTCACGAATGTTAGGCATTATGTCGATCATGAGAGACATGATTAATGTCGTGAACAGCTACAGCCAATTGCAGACAAGTGTTAGGTTGTGAGCAACCTCGCCAAATTAAGCTTCCAGGGGACTGTAGAATGCTAGTGCCAGCATTCTGATACTGTAGTGTTAGAAAGAGAGATAGGAGAAAGATGAGAGTCAACCACCATGTGTGTGGCTATTGTACTTGTGAACTGTATGGGAGGTAGTCCTTGTGTGCAATAAACGTTAAATGTGTGAGTTTTCAATGGTGTTGGTGCCTGATTTGTTAATGCTTGCTGTGTTGTCTAGTCCTAGCGAGGAATGGACGCTGGGGTGTCAGTAACCAACGGGCATAACAGCGTGGAGTACAACAGAACAATCAACAGGCAGAAGTGACATCCACGGGCAGCTAGTCAATCAAGGCAACAGTCTGGGCAGCAACTGGTCATACCAGGCAGGGGTAATTTGAAGGGTCCGCATACCAAGGCAGTTTGGCACATCAATGTCAGTGCAAGTGGCTGGCATCCAAGGTGGCTGGTTGAGGTAACTCGAGAGCTCAGATCTCAATGAGCTTTCTGTCGACATAGTATCAGCTTCAAGTTGAGTGAGGGCTCAGATCACAATGAGCTTTCTGTCAATATAGTCTCAGCTTCGCTTCAAGTCGAGTTGAAGGCTCAGATTGCAAAAAGCTTTCTGTGACGTGTTCCAGCTTCAAGGAGAGGGAAGGCGCAGATCTCAGCAAGCTTCTGCTTACATCTCAACTGTCCGGTGTACAAGGGCTCAGATCCTTACAAGCCTTCGCAGCGGGCAACAGACGCCCAGTACAAGACAACGAGTGAACGAGAGAAAGAGCCCGTTACATCACAACATTTGTCATTGGTCAGGCCTGTCACAACATTTGTCATTGGTCAGGTCTGTCACAACATTTGTCATTGATCAGGTCTGTCACAACATATGTCATTGGTCAGGTCTTTCACAACATATGCCATTGGTCAGGTCTGTCAGAACATTTGTCATTGGTCAGGTCTTTCACAACATATGTCATTGGTCAGGTCTATCACAACATTTGTCATTGGTCAGGTCTGTCAGAACATTTGTCATTGGTCAGGTCTGTCAGAACATTTGTCATTGGTCAGGTCTGTCAGAACATTTGTCATTGGTCAGGTCTGTCACAACATATGTCATTGGTCAGGTCTGTCAGAACATTTGTCATTGGTCAGGTCTGTCACCACATTTGTCATTGATCAGGTCTGTCACAACATTTGTCATTGGTCAGGTCTTTCACAACATATGCCATTGGTCAGGTCTGTCAGAACATTTGTCATTGGTCAGGTCTTTCACAACATATGTCATTGGTCAGGTCTGTCACAACATTTGTCATTGGTCAGGTCTGTCAGAACATTTGTCATTGGTCAGGTCTGTCAGAACATTTGTCATTGATCAGGTCTGTCACCACATTTGTCATTGATCAGGTCTGTCACAACATTTGTCATTGATCAGGTCTTTCACAACATTGGTCATTGATTTTGTCTTTCACAACATTGGTCATTGATCTTGTCTTTCACAACATTTGTCATTGGTCTTGTCTCATTGGTTACTGATCTTGTCTTTCAAAACATTTCTCATTTATTTCACTGCCTCCTGTAACTATCTAGCTGTGTATGCTCTCTGCAGGAAGTGAAAGCGTTGACTGAACAGCTGAAGCAGGTACAGATGGACATGAAAGTGAATGTTCAATGCCAACTGGCAGATGAAGCTCATGACCTGTTGATGGGTAAGTGCTTGTTGGGGTCAACATCCTGCCCTGAATGAAGAGTTTGCTACAAACAGTTCTCACTGTCCAGCTCTGGTTTCTTGCCACAAGGCAGACAGAATCTTGTCTAATGCTTCATCATTCCAATTATTAGTTATTCTGAGGCGATTGAAAATGACATTCTCTAGTTTTACAGTTGGGGATGCTTGATTTATTTATAATTATATGGCTTTTAGCATCTTGACAGACAGTCAGTAGCAAGCAATCATAATAAGTCAGTAATTTGGTAAAATATTAGTGTCTTATGCTGGATGCTGCTTTCCTGAACAACTTCTCTTGTGGCTGAATCTGCCAATATTGAATAGACAGATCTGTCCGCAGAATGAACAAGATGTATTCCTGGTGCCTGACCTCGTGTCCTTTCTCCTGCACCTTTTGTCTTCTGAATTTGATAGCAGCACTGCCTCGAAAGTTGCTGTGCCATTTTTTATTTCTGTTCTCCATGTGCTTTGATCTGTAGCCAGATTTTCCAAGTTTCTGTCACAGAGAATTCCCTTATGGAAACCCTGCAAACATCTTTATATCTCAGCACTGGTCTGCCCTTTTGTCTCTTTCCATCCCTAAGTTCGCCACAAAATATTTGTTTGGGAATACGAATGTTTGACATTTTTCTTACATGACCCAACCACCTTAGTCTATGACTCCTAAGTGTTGTCATGATGGATGGGAGTTTGGCTCATTGTAAGACATTAGAGTTGGTTACTTTGTCATGCCATTTGATGTTCATAATCTTTCAAAGGCAGGATGGAGAAAGTTGTCTATAAAAATGATGATCACTAACACCATATTCCCTATGTGCCACTTGTGGTGATGGGGCTCTTTACGTTACTTTTTACATCCCAGAAATGCTAAAAAGCTGTAAATGTATGTTTTTGTTTGTTAGTTGTTTAATCACTTGATGGTCCTTATGCCTTTGACATATTAAACAATTTATTCTCATGACAGCAATAAAAGTAAACATTTCTTGAAGAAAAATGGAGACTGAAATAGTTGACTGCCAAGGTTTTCTTACCAAAGATCTTCTGTTATGTCCATAGAGGTCACAGCCTTACGTTCCAAGGTCATGGAGATGAGAGAACTAAGCCTGACCCAGGAGAGGGATATCCGAGAGAGAGTGAGGGAAGAATTTGAGGACCTCATCCACAGCATCTTTAACTCTACATTTTTGCTGCGCAGCAAATTTGATGAATTCAGGTAGAAACTTTGGTCAGAAAATGGCTTCTAACTTTCTGCATAACCTCTGCTGACAATGAAGTCTAAGAGTTAAAAATAATTTAATTGCTAACAGTCCACGTAAAATAATTTAATTGCTAACAGTGCCAGTAAAATAATTTAATTGCTAACAGTGCCAGTAAAATAATTTAATTGCTAACAGTGCCAGTAAAATAATTTAATTGCTAACAGTGCCAGTAAAATAATTTAATTGCTAACAGAGCCAGTAAAATAATTTAATTGCTAACAGAGCCAGTAAAATAATTTAACTGCTAACAGAGCCAGTAAAATAATTTAATTGCTAACAGTGTCAGTAAAATAATTTAACTGCTAACAGAGCCAGTAAAATAATTTAATTGCTAACAGAGCCAGTAAAATAATTTAACTGCTAACAGAGCCAGTAAAATAATTTAACTGCTAACAGAGCCAGTAAAATAATTTAATTGCTAACAGTGTCAGTAAAATAATATCAACCAAAGTCGTCAATAAAAATAATGACCAGAAATTGTAAGACTGTAGACGATTAAAAATATTGTCAGTCCCAGATGACTTTAGGGGACCATAAACATGCAACAAGTTCTTGGTGGCTGCTAAATCTGTTTGTATGTATTATTTTGACAGAAGTGACCTTCATGATGATGTAATGGACAAGGTCACAGAGACCAGAAGAGAGGCTGTGGATGCACTCAGTAAACTTCAACAGAAGTTCACAGGAAATTTTGGTACATTCATGTAAACTTTTTGTTGTTGAGTGGAAATTTTGGTACATTCATGTACACTTTTTGTTGTTGAGGGGAAATTTTGGTACATTCCTTTACACTTTTTGTTGTTGAGAGGAAATTTTGGTACATTCATTTACACTTTTTGTTGTTGAGGGGAAATTTTGATACATTCATTTACACTTTTTGTTGTTGAGGGGAAATTTTGATACATTCATTTACACTTTTTGTTGTTGAGAGGAAATTTTGGTACATTCATTTACACTTTTTGTTGTTGAGGGGAAATTTTGATACATTCATTTACACTTTTTGTTGTTGAGAGGAAATTTTGGTGTTGAGAGGAAATTTTGGTACATTCATTTACACTTTTTGTTGTTGAGAGGAAATTTTGGTACATTCATTTACACTTTTTGTTGTTGAAAGGAAATTTTGGTACATTCATTTACACTTTTTTGCCAATTACAAAGATACAGATCTTCATTAATGAATGGTTGCACAGAATAAAGGGATAGAAATGGCAGGACAAAATCACTAACATAGAAATATGGAAAATACCAGTCAAACAACAGTGGACAAAGATATGATGAAGATGATGACACTGGATAGGACAAGTTCTGCTAAAGCTAACTTAGAGTATTGCACGACAGGCCCTTTTTTGGACTTCCCAGAGAAAGAGGCAAAGAGGAAGACCAAAATGTTCTTGGAGAAGACAAGGTGGAAGCAGAGATTAAAAGGATGGGGAAGACATGGAATTATCTTTAAAAAATGGCATGAAGTAGAATTGCTTGGAAAGTGTTTGTTGAAGTCCTATTCTCCACAGGGAGTTGAAAGTGTTTGTTGAAGACCTATGATTCACAGAGACCTGAAAGTGTTTCCATCCTTTAACACTTTCTGTTCACATTGATGTACACTTCTCATTATGGATTTGGTCATTTCAACTTTCCAAATCTGAACTGGTTCAGTAAATGTTGAGAACACAGCAGCTACTTTCACTTACATTCCTATTGTTTTAGATGCAATTCAAAAGTTGTCACTTTTTTGTGTGTGAATGTCAAGATGTGGGGACATTCACCGTTTCCTTCCCTGACCCCATTTTCTTGTCTCTTCCAGTTATATTGGAGGGAATTGTTCTAATTTGAGAGGGAAAAACCATGTAAATGTTTAACTCTGGAATTATTTTACTGGTTTGGACAGAGTTTTCTGTCCTTGGAATTCTGAACCTATAGTGCCACCACACTTAAACTTGTGACTAATGTTTTGTTTCCAGCTGGAACTTTATCAAATTAAAGATGGAACACAACACAATAAGAGGATAGTATATGTAGGACATTGTAGCTTTTAAGTGAATTTGTTGAAAGCAAAGAATGAGAAAAATAACAAATAAAAAGCACAACTTGTACTCACCAAATTGTAATTTCAGCTCAAACTACAATAATTGTTAATGCACAAAATATCTCCAAATATGATTTGTGGTAAAGTTTATCCCTGTGTGTATTTGATAGTTGAATATCCCATAGAGAATGTTCAATGTGAAAGTAGAATTCACCACTTTTTGTAGGCACAGGGTCAAGGGAAAAAAATGTAGAAAATCTCATTGCTTGTCATTCATTGTACCTTAGACACTCATAGAGTATGATGATGATGATACCTTGTCTGTACAGATTATATGTATTTGGTATACTTCACAACCTGTGTATATACATATGTACACCACATTCTTTAGCCATGAATTATTTCATCATGTTTGTATAAGCTTGGATAGACATGCCACCACCTATCTTCCACTATTGTTATAGAAATAGTAGAACAAAAACATACAGACTTTGTTTTAACAAATACTTCCAATCCTTACAGTAGACATGGGACACAAGTTTTAGAAAGGGAAATAACTCCCAAATAGGTTGCTCCAAATACAGAAATATAAATGAACCAGAGAAAAAGTGTTTTTCATTTGAACCGACCCAATGGGTTCTTTTATCATTTTAAGCTCTCATTTAGTAGTTGCAACAGCATTGCTCTGGAGTTAAAGAGTTCATGTTTTCTTGCTTTAGTGATGTTTTATTAACTCTTTCAGGACCAGAACAGGAAACACATTATTTTAGGTTTTGGACCAGATTAATTTTCCTGTTTAAAAAAAATTTCACCATTTACCTTTTTCATTTGACTACTTCACACAATAATTTAGATAAATTTAATGTGTGTTATACATCACTGGAAAGGAAAATAAATACAAAAAATGAAAATAGCAATATATTTATAATTTGTGGTATTTGTAGGAATAATTATATTTTTTAAAATATAGAATATTCAAAGTAGGTAATTTTTAATTCAAAATATTGTAATTCATTTACCTTTTTCTGTGGCAGTCTTCTGATGTTTCGTTATCTTGTTGATCTATCTTCTGTACTTTTATCTTGCTTATTATTGTCCTTTCATATCTTGTTACTTTCATTTCATATATATCTATAGTGACACACACAACTCATCATATAGTTTTCGAACAAGATAAACAAAGTCTTTATTAGTGACTTCTACATGTGGTTTTACAATAGTTTGACAATGTCTCTGATTCACTCAACATGTTTCAAAATTCTCTTATAAAATCTGTCGTTACTTGATGGAGCCGACCGGCGATGGTTATCATAAGTAACTTTGTGATCGTATTAGTGCTGTTGTTAGTAAAGGCATATCTCTATCTAGCGATCCTGAGGGACTTACTAATAGCTTGTCTTTAACTCTAGTTACTACCATTGGACTTCTTTCAAACTATTATGTTTCCTAAGTCCAAAGATATCACAAAATTCTCTAAACAAACTATTTCACTTGTCTAAGTCCTAACTCTATCTTCTGTCTTGAGGCAGGTATCTGATCTCATTTGCTCTGTGTGTGTAGTTCTCTTCTAAGTGTAAGTCTAAGTTCTCAAGTGTTCAAGTTCTAAGTGTAAGTTGCAAGATCTAAGCCCCTCGATGTCTTCTCCGGGTCTTTTTGTACCCCTCTTAGCCACTCCCACTTGGCTAAGGACCATGGGAACCTAATCTATACACGTCTTATCCTTCGTCTGTCTCCAGTCACTATTTCTTTAGCTCCGCCTTTTTAATTATATCCAAAGTTTTATTGTTATAGGCGTCCTGTCAACACCCGTCAATCTTCCTAAGCTTCTTCCCTCCAACTAAAGCTTACGTTGGTCTTTGACCACATGCTGTGACTCTTTGATCTCCAAGTCAGGGAGAACTCAAAGCGTTTCCCACCGTTGAACATAAAGATGTCCTGGCGTCGGTGAGTCTCTTTGATTACGCCCCTTGGCGGTTCAACTCCGAATGTTTCAGGGCTGGACTAGCTATCTCATATCAGCAGGCGTCGACAGTCCATCGGCCGCTTCGTTGCGTTATGCAACTTTGTCAGCCAGAACAAATATCTGTTTGGATTTCTGCGCTCAGGCTGAAACCCTGTACATATTTTCTTGTAATCTTAAAGTTGGTTACACCACTGCGTCTGGGTTCGGTAGACTGACGTCTCCTTGTTAATCCTTAAGACATGTTTCATTACATTTGTTTGCCGCCTACAACTATTGTACCTCTTATCATCGTATCATATCATTCTTTTATTCTTCTGTCTATCGTCATTTTCTTCTTCTCTTCCCAAGTCTTCATGTCTGAGTCACACTGTAACATTTCCGTGTTTATAAGTGTTGCTATCCATTTGTTTTGAAATATTATACAACATAATCCAAATTCCTGCAAAATACAGTTTATTTGATTAATTTATGTCCACAAATAACGAAATAATGTCATGTTTGTTTGTAAATGATCCCAGAATTAAAAATATTATAAATTTATGTGACATCAGAACAATATTATTTACAAGTCAAGTTTATTATTTTTATTTACACAACTGGACTTATTTTGTGTGATATGTCCCTAAAGTACCAGTTTTGTTATCAGTATCACTACCACTTGATTCTTCTGAGGCACTGATGGTGCTGGAATAGATGGCATCCACTAGCTAAACCTAAGCCAGATCATCTTGCCTTTTTAGCATAACTTTTACTAATATTGCGACCCATTATCACAACAGGGTTCGATCCCAACCGACGGCTTCCGGGTTCACCCAGCCTTAAATGGGTACCAGATTTTTTTCTGGGAAAGTAAAGCAGCACGGGCGTAATACCGACCACATTACCACAAAAATCATGTGCTGAAGGTCTGTAAAATATAGGGTCACTAACACCATATTTCCCTATACGCCACTTGGCGTGACGGGGGCACTTTACTTTTTTTTTACTATTATCACAACTGGTGCAGAAACATGGACATTAGACAAGAAAACAGAACAGAGAATTGAAGCCTTTGAAATGTGAATATATAGAAGAATAGATAGAATTGGATGAAAGGAAAAGAAAACAAACGATGAATGAAGTCTTAAAACAACTAAAAATGAAAAGAGAACTACTAAATACAATTCAAACCAGACAAATGCGATTTTTGGGCCATGTTAAAAGACACAACAGCCTACTAAAAGTAATCCTGGAGGGGAAAATATAAGGTAAAAGAGGCAGAGGCAGACCAAGACTAACATGGACGAGTAACATCAAAAGATGGACAAATCAGCCAAAGGACAACCTGCACCATCAAAGCAAGAGACAGAGCAGAATGGCGCTCCATGGTAGCCAATCTTCGATGCGGAGATGGCACTCGATGATGATGATGATTATCACAACAACAAAATTATTGTCAGAGTCTAAATAGTAATACTATGAATACTCTATTTCTGAATCACTCAATAACAAGGTTTCAAACATAGATCTAGCTTGTTATGCACCATATCGTTTTGGTCGACTGCAAGAAGTACCAGCAGTGGGCGTGGCCATTATGTGACAGAAATTTGAGGAAAAAAAACAATGAATATAAATTAACAATTTTCTAACGTTCAAACTCTGTAAAAACGCGGTTTAACAGTATGTGAGAACTCTCCTACTTCCAAAAATCAAGTATTTGATGAAATAAAAACCAAAAATCAGTGAAAACGAAGCAAATATTAAGCTAGGAGCCAGTGGTGGGGTGTGCTAAACACTCCAAAGTATGATTATCTTTGCTACCAGCTTTACAATTTGCAGCGTTGCAATTATTTGCCTGTTCCCCCCAAATATTAAGCTACACTCGTCAGAGCTGAATTTTCAGATGATGGTTAGAAATAACACTTTTTATCGGACAGACGTGTTGGATAATAGTCCTGAAAGAGTTAAATTAATATCTCTCTGCAGCAAATATTTGTAATCGTGAAGCTCAAACATCTCTTTAAATATAACATTTTGTAGGATTTTTTGCTGGCAATATTTATGAAATAGATCAAGAGCATTCTATAGAATCTGGTAAAGTTAATTTTAATGAAATAGCTTGCAGAATAAAAAAAAACATTTTTAGAATCTTGTAGAATTATTTTTATAAAATAGGCTACATCAAAGATTAAATAATGTTCTATAGAATATTATAGAGATTATTTATATAATATAACTCTCATAATAAACACTGTTCTATCATCATCATCATCATCAAGTGCCATGCCTGCTGATCATTGCCACTACTTTCTATCTCGACAGTGTTTTATCAATTTTGTTATTGACCTTCTGCCCAGTCATTATCTTCAGCTGTCTAGTATCTTTTCTGTTTTCTTCCTTTTATCTCGCCAATCCTCAATTTTCCCAGTTGTCACAATATATTCCAGCTATTCCCTTCTCATAATTTGGCCAAAAAATTTTGATTGTTTCTTCCTAATATTGGAAATTAACGCATTCAATCGCACCAGATTTCTTTGGTAGGGCTATGAATATTGATTTGAGCAGGTCATCTGGTATATATATCCGCTGTTGTAGATATCATTCAATATTTTTATTATCTCTATTCCAAAATCACCCATGGCTTCAATCTCTTCTTTAGTTATATAATCTGGTCCAGGAGCTTTTCCTACTTTCATATTGCGCAAGGTGTCTTCAACTTCTTCTTTGAGTATTTCTGGTCCTTCCCCATTAAACTTAATATTTAATTTTGTTTGTTCATCATCATAAAGACCTTTAATGTACTCTGTCCATTGTTCCCTAATGCTTTTTTGTTCAATCAACAGTTTTCCTTCCTTTGATCTTAAATGTCCAGTTTTTTATTGCGCTTAAAAAAAAAGTAAAGGTTCCCTTCACGCCTTGCTAGGCGTATGGGGAATATGGTGTTAGTGACAATATTTTTCTATAACCACAGCACATTTTTGGGTGATGTGGTCAGTATCACGCCAGGCCACCTTTACTTCCCATAAAAATCTCTGGTACCCATTTTTAGAGGCTGGGTGAACCCTGGAGCCCTGTCAGTCCAAAATAAAATCTGCCACTGCTGGGGATTAAACCTGGACCCTTCTGGTCAGGAAGTGAGCATACTAACCACTCTGCCACTGAGGCTCCTGATTGCGTTTTCCTTCCTGTTAATTCTTCAATTTGTTTGTATATAGCTTTGGCATCTCTTTTTTGTTGCATTTTAATATCTTTGCAATTTAATTCGTTTGCAGTGATACCGGGGCCTTCCATAATAAGAAAAGAACATAAGAAAAAAAAAACTGAGATGCAAAGATCTTTCTTTCTTTCCATAATAAGAAAGAAAGAAAGATCTTTGCATCTCTGTTTAGCCAAGCTTTTTTTTTTTTTTTTGCTTTATTGCATTTTATTACAATTTCTTTATTTAATCTCTTACACTCATCTTTGTTATCCTTATTTCTTCTTCTTGTATCCATTAGCTGTAAAATGTCATCTGTCATCCATTTATTTCTTGAATTTGTCCTCACTGGTGGTATGAATGCTTTTGATGTTTGTTGCATTGATTCTTTTAGCTTTTCCCACTGTTCATCAATGCTTTGATTTTCTCTGTTGCATTGCACCGGTTCTGAATTGTAATTTTATATTTTTCTTGCAACTTCTTGTCTTATTTGAGTAAATCTAAATTTAACTTGATGTTAACTGAGGCTTGTTTTGCTGCTTTTAATTTTACTCTAAGCTTTCCCACAACTGGTACATGACCACTATTGCAATCTGCTCCTGGTCTAGTTTTCACACACACCAGACAGTTTCTAAATCTATTGTTTATCATTATGTGGTCAATTTGATTATGTGCATTATCTCCTGGGCTTTTCCATGCCCACAGACATCTTGGATGTTGCTTAAACTAGGTGTTTCCTATCATCATGTTGTGTGTTCATGCCCAATTGATAAGTTTGTTACCTCTTTCATTCATCTTTCCTAAGCCATAGCAACCAACCACTTCTTCAACTCTTTCCTTTCCTACTTTTGCATTGTTCATTGTGATTCTCTAGAACTATGGTGTTTTCATGTGGTTTGCATTGAAGAAGTGCCATATTAAGCTCATGGTAAAATTTATCAATTGTTTCCTCTAGACTGTCTGCTGTTGGTGCATAAACTTGTATGAGATTTATATCTATTGGCTTTCCATTTAGTTTCACTAAAATGACTCAGATATTGGCCAAAAGCCTTTCACTGTTCTTGTTCTTTCTGTATCCAAGATGATGCCTACTTCTCTTTAATGTTCAGTGCCTCCAGAATAGATTATTTTATGTTCATCAGAATATATCTACCCTGATCCGGTGTATCTCATTTCACATAGTCCCAATAAATGTAATCCCATCCTTTTCATTTCCTGTTTGATGTTTTCCAGTTTACCCTTCTGCATGACTGTTCTCACATTCCAAGTACCTATCTTTAGAGTCTGTTTTATCTTTATTTTGCTTACAGTAGCTAGATGACGATCGGGTATCACCTGTAACACATGATGTCCCCTACCGAATGAGGGTATTCCACTGGAATCCCCATTAACGTTGTTGTCGAGAATTCTATTATTGTGGTGACCCATGATTATACAAAAAAGTTATGATGGTGGTTTTCTGTTGCCTTCCATCAGTTTGTTGGCTCCACTAGTCTTTAAATTAAAAGTTTCACCCACAAGGCAGTGGGATTGTTTTACTTGAGGGTACCCTCCCTTAGCCTTTTAATCTCCCAAACATACTTGCAAGGCAGCAGCTTGTCTGTTGTATACAGTAGCAGGTAAAATTACTCGATCTAACTACTGTTCTATCATCATCATCATCATGTGCCTTACCGGTTGGCGCAGGTGAGTATGTCCTTCCACAATCTTCTATCTACAATGCATCGTATCAGCTCTTTGTCGTCCGCGATCTCTCTTTCCTTTGTACTGTTCTATAGAATTTAGTAACAAATTTTTGTTATAAAATAGTTTTCAAAATAAATAATCTTCTACAGTACCTTGTAGAAAGTATTTTTTATTATCTGTTCTGTAGAATATATTTGTAAATGAAATAACTCTCAGAATAAAGCTCCTCAATTATTAGTGGATAACGGTTGTGTCTCTGACAGTTGCAATTGATAGCCATCTTTGTTGTCCCCCAGACAAAGAGAAACTGAGGGCAGACTTGCACGAGGAGGAGAAGATTAAGTCATTGCTGCATGAGAACCATCTTCTAAACAAAGCCATTGTCAAGATGAAGGCTATGAGTACCTGGAGGCAGAACATTAGGTCACAGAACTTTGTGAAGACTGTAAGTCAAGTTTATCATTGTCCTCAACAATCTGATTTGTACTACCCAAGTCAATTATTTCTTTTCCAAATTATATTTGTTTATGTATGCCAGCTTTATATCTCTAGCATAGTCCCAAAGGCCTGAATTTGATTTGAGTGAATATATTTTTTTCTTCCTAATTTTTACACCAGTAGCTGTGTGCCCTGATGTCCCCCGCCATACAGGCAGATATTTATCTTCAGAGGTACTCTCATATTTTTTCATCATCAAGTTTTAACATTAATGATAGATGTTTTTTTCTATTAATTTTTTCCCAGGGCAACAGCCATTTTTTTTGCCTACTCTTTTTGATTTCCAGCTGCCAAGCGTTCTATAACATGTGCAGAATGCTCACCAGGCCTCCTATTACAGAATGCTCACAAGGTCTTCAGTTACAGGCTGCTCATAAGGCTTCCTGTTACAGAATGCCCACAAGGCCACCTGTTACAGAGTGCCCACAAGGCCTCCTGTTACAGAATGCTCACAAAGCCTCCTTACAGAATGTTCACAAGGCCTCCTGTTACAGAATGTTCACAAGGCTTCCTGTTACATAATGCCCACAAGGCCTCCTGTTATAGAATGCTCACAAGGCGTCCTGTTACAGAATGCCCACAAGGCCTCATATTACAGAATGCTCACAAGGCCTCCTGTTACAGAATGCTCACAAGGTTTCCTGTTACATAATGCTCACAAGGTCTCCTGTTACATAATGCCCACAAGGCCTTGTTACAGAATGCTCAAAAGGTTTCCTGTTACAGAATGCTCACAAGGCCTCCTGTTACAGAATGCTCACAAGGCCTCCTGTTACATAATGCTTACAAGGCCTCCTGTTACATAAAGCTCACAAGGCCTCCAGTTACAGAATGCCCACAAGGCCTTGTTACAGAATGCTCACAATGCTTCCTGTTACAGAATGCTCACAAGGTCTCCTGTTACAGAATGCCCACAAGGCCTCCTGTTACATAATGCTCACAAGGCGTCCTGTTACAGAATGCCCACAAGGCCTCCTGTTACATAATGCTCACAAGGCCTCCTGTTACAGAATACTCACAAGGCCTCCTGTTACAGAATGCCCACAAGGCCTCCTGTTACATAATGCTCACAAGGCGTCCTGTTACAGAATGCCCACAAGGCCTCATATTACAGAATGCTCACAAGGCCTCCTGTTACAGAATGCTCACAAGGTTTCCTGTTACATAATGCTCACAAGGTCTCCTGTTACATAATGCCCACAAGGCCTTGTTACAGAATGCTCAAAAGGTTTCCTGTTACAGAATGCTCACAAGGCCTCCTGTTACAGAATGCTCACAAGGCCTCCTGTTACATAATGCTTACAAGGCCTCCTGTTACAGAATGCTCACAAGGCCTCCTGTTACAGAATGCCCACAAGGCCTTGTTGCAGAATGCTCACAAGGCCTCCTGTTACAGAATGCTCACAAGGCCTCCTGTTACAGAATGCCCACAAGGCCTCCTGTTACATAATGCTCACAAGGCCTCCTGTTACAGAATGCTCACAAGACTTCCCGTTACAGATTGCCCACAAGGCCTCCTGTTACATAATGCTCACAAGGCCTCCTGTTACAGAATGCCCACAAGGCCTTGTTACAGAATGCTCACAAGGCCTCCTGTTACAGAATGCTCACAAGGCCTCCTGTTACAGAATGCCCACAAGGCCTCATATTACAGAATGCTCACAAGGCCTCCTGTTACAGAATGCTCACAAGGTTTCCTGTTACATAATGCTCACAAGGTCTCCTGTTACATAATGCCCACAAGGCCTTGTTACAGATTGCCCACAAGGCCTCCTGTTACATAATGCTCACAAGGCCTCCTGTTACAGAATGCTCACAAGGCCTCCTGTTACAGAATGTTCACAAGGCCTCCTGTCACAAGGATATCTGTTCTACTAGCAGAAAATCCTAAAGATCTACAACAATTGCTTAATGTGATAAACATAACAAGCAAATAATATGGACTAGATATGACTATCAAAAAGACTAAAACTATGATCATAAACAAAGAAAATTCTCAAGAACCTACAATTAAATATAACAGTTGAGGGAATACATCTGAAGACAGTCCAGAGCTACAACTACCTGGGACATACTATAACCAAAATGTAAAATTGAAATAAACAAAAGAATAGGTATGGCAAAAAGTAATTTTAATTCCATGAAAAATATACTAACAACAAAACAAATATCAGCAGGGCTGAAACTAAGAATGGAAACATGTTACATCTTTTCAATATACCTGTATAGTGCAGAAACATGGACATTAGACAAGAAAACAGAACTGAAAATTTTAGCCTTTGAAATGTGGATTTATAGAAGAATAGGTAGAATTGGATGGAAAGAAAAGAAAACAAATGATGAAGTTTTAAAACAACTGAAAATAAAAAGAGAACTACTAAATACAATTAAGACAAGACAAATGAAATTTTTGGGGCATGTTAAAAGACACAACAGCCTACTAAAAGTAATATTGGAAGGGAAAATACATGGTAAAAGAGGCAGAGGCAGACCAAAACTAACATGGACGAGTAACATCAAAAGATGGACAAGTCAATTTATGACAGCCTGCACCATCAAAGCAAGAAACAGAGTAGAATAGCGATCCATGGTAGCCAACCTTTGTTGCAGAGATGGCACTCGATGATGATAACATATTATATATTAATTTTTAGATAATTGAACAAGGTATTAGATTTCACTAATACCAAGATGACACAAGACATGTAAAAAGAATATGGTTTGAAGGTGTTCACACTAATCAAATTGAGCATGGCGCACTATGCGGCGAAACGTACGCTGCCGAAATAGGCATGGCGCACAGTGCGGCGAAACGTACGGCAAGAGTTAAATAAATTTTTCAACAACCTGTGGTGGGAATTGAACCAGAGAGCTTCAGGCTACAGGGTTTATGTTCAGTCTTCATGCAACGTTTACATATGTCTATAAATGTGAGGTTTGGGTGGCCCCTAGTTTTTTGTACCATCTGCTAGTTGTACATAAAGTATACTTTTAGGTCTGTAGTCAGCCATCTTTTATACGGTGTAAGTGGCCTAGCCAGTGTAATCTACTTTGTTTGAGCAGCATTTAGATGTTCTGGAGGCTGTGACTCACTGTTTTTATCACTACTTAGCTCTATAAATGTTCTATGTCACCACTTTCATGCTGTATCAATGTTATATGTCATCACTTTCATGCTGTATAAATGTTCTATGTCACTACTTCCATGCTGTATAAATGTTCTATGTCACTACTTCCATGCTGTATAAATGTTCTATTTCACCACTTCCATGCTGTATAAATGTTCTATGTCACCACCTTCATGCTGTATAAATGTTCTATGTCACCATTTTCATGCATGAATGTTATATGTCACCACCTACCTGTTTAAATGTTCTGTGTCACCACCCCTAACTGTATAAATGTTCTGTGTCACCACCTCTACCTGTATATATGTTCTGTGTCACCACCTACCTGTTTAAATGTTATATCTCATAATCTCCCTGTAAAATGTTCTATATCACTATCTCCCTATATTAATATTATTTGTCACTGTCTCCATGCTATATAAATGTTCTACATCACTATCTCCCTATATTAATATTATTTGTCACTGTCTCCATGCTATATAAATGTTCTACATCGCTATCTTCCTATATCAATATTATTTGTTACTGTCTCCATGCTATATAAATGTTCTACATCGCTATCTTTCTATATTAATATTATTTGTCACTGTCTCCATGCTATATAAATGTTCTACATCACTATCTTCCTATATTAATATTATTTGTCACTGTCTCCATGCTATATAAATGTTCTACATCGCTATATTCCTATATTAATATTATTTGTCACTGTCTCCATGCTATATAAATGTTCTACATCACTATCTTCCTATATTAATATTATTTGTCACTGTCTCCATGCTATATAAATGTTCTACATTGCTATCTTCCTATATTAATATTATTTGTCACTGTCTCCATGCTATATAAATGTTCTACATCACCATCAACCTATATCAATATTATTTGTCACTGTCTCCATGCTATATAAATGTTCTACATCCCCATCTACCCATATAAACATTCAACATCACCATTTATCTGTATAAATGTTCTGTGTCACCACCTAACTGTATAAATTATCTACATCACCTTCTATATTTATAAATGTTCTATATTACCATCTACCCGTATAAAGGTTCTAAAAACACCATCTATCTGTGTGAATGGTCTAGTCATCATCTACTACGTGTAAATATTCTATGTCACTATCTCCTGTATAAATTTTCTGCATCACCATCTACCTGTATAAATGTTCTAGCCACCATCTACCTGCTTATGTGTTCTATGTCCATTAAAGAAAAAAAAAACTACCTAAAACTTTCAGCCTATCAAGAAATACACTTTCTACAAATTTGAAGATAAAAGACCACACACTTCCAATTGGTCATAACTCAACATATCTTGGCGTCACCATGGACCACATAATGACATGGATAAATCAGATAGAAAAAGCAAACAAATGAGCCAGAAAACAAACAGATATTATGAAGAAATTAGTAGGAATGGACTAGGAAGAAAGACAGCAATATCTTGAAATGACTATACACAAGAAGAGTAAAACCAGTCCTTAAGTATGGAGTCACAGCCTGGGATACAGCTTCCAAATCACAGCTTAGAAAAAATTAACAGAACACAAAACCAGTCTGCTTGTATCATCACTGATGCTATGAAATCTACACCTATTGAGCTCTAAAAACAGTAACAGGTTTACAACCTTTAGAAGACGGATGGAAAACTAAAGTGGAGAAATACAAAAGACTCCCTAACCACCCGATGCACCAAGGAATAACCAGTTTCTGAAAAGGAAGACTAGAGAGGAGCAACTTCGCTGCAATCTCCAAAGAACTGACAACTAGTGACGCAGTACTGTCCCAAACAATGCCGAAACCCATAAGTCCATCTGATATGACTCCTCATGGGAAACACAAAATACCAGAACTTAAGGAAGACATAATAGGAATCATGAAAAAAGGCACTAAAACAGACACAGAGAGAAAACACATAGCAGAAAAACACATAAGTGACAACTACCCACAGGAATCCTGGTCAGTTATATACACAGATGGCTCTGCTACAAACGCCACCAGAAATGGAGGAGGAGGTGTGTTCTTGAGGCTGAATAACCAGGACGAGATCACCAAGTCAATAGCTACTGGGAAATTCTCAAACAACTATAAAGCAGAAACTGAAGCCCTCGAAGACGCTGCAAAACTGGCTATCCAACACAAAAATAACATGCACAAGAAATTGGTGATACTGACTGATGCACTGTCAGTCCTAACAGCTCTAAATCCCCAGGAATAGTGAGCTAGATGACTTGAGAACAACCCTAGACCAACTGTGTAACAACTTCCAGAGAGTGGTCATCCAGTGGATACCATCACACTGTAATATACACAGAAATGAATGTGCAGACAAATTAGCTAAGGAGGGAGGGAGATTACCACAAGAGAATCATCTGGTCAGCTACGATGAAGCCAAATCCATCATCAAAGGCCAGTACCATGAAAAATGGCAGCAAGAACACCCAAAGTATAACGAGAGGGGTGGATACCTCCAACTATCAAGGAGGTATCAAGTCATCATACTTCGCCTACAAACTGGCCATAACAGAATGAGAAACTACATATTCACCAAACTCAAAATAGGAACTACCAGCCAATGCCACTGTACCCTGGATAACATGACAACAAAACTAGTTCTGCAGTATTGCCCCAGTACATAGATCTGAGAAGGACAATGTGGTCCACACCCACCTCCCTGGAAGAGAAACTATACGGAGCAACCGAATCACTGAAACAGACAGCTGCCTTCATAAAAGAGTCTGGAGTTCTAGTCTGAATGAGCCATGATTGCAGAAGAAGAAGAAATATGTTCTAGGTCACCATCTACCTGTTTAAATGTTCTAGTCACCATCTGCCTGTATAAATGTTCTAGTCACCATAGGCAAATAAATGCAAATGAATGAATAAAAATGTGAAGCTGCAGTAAAGCTAAATGTGAGGGAAAATGGAAAAAAAAATTTAAAAAGTGATATGGTAAATGACCATCTACCAGTATAAATGTTCTACATCAGCATCTACCTGTATGAAAGTTCTACATTACCATCTACCAGTATAAATGTTCTAGGCACCATCTACCTGTATGAAAGTTCTACATTACCATCTACCTGTATAAATGTTATACATAAGCATCTACCCGTATAAGTGTTCTATATCACTATCTACCTGTATAAATATTCTAGTCACCATCTACCTGTATAAATGTTCTACATTACCATCTACATGTATAAATGTTCTACATCAGCATCTACCTGTATAAGTATTCTACATCAATAGTAGGACTATCTACCTGTATAAATATACTAGTCGCCATCTACCTGTATAAATGTTCTACGTTACCATCTACCTGTATAAATGTTCTATATCAGCATCTACCTGTATAAGTTTTCTACATTACTATCTACCTGTATAAATGTTCTAGTCACCATCTACCTGTATAAATGTTCTACATCAGCATCTATCTGTATAAGTGTTCTACATCACTATCTACCTGTATAAATGTTCTAGTCACCATCTACCTGTATAAATGTTCTAGTCACCATCTACCTGTATAAGTGTTCTACATCAGCATCTACCTGTATAAGTGTTCTACATCACCATATATCTGTATAAGTGTTCTACATCACTATCTGCCTGTGTAAATGTTCTAGTCACCATCTACTTGTATTAATGTTCTACATCAGCAACTACCTGTATAAGTGTTCTACATAACTATCTACCTGTATAAGTGTTCTACATCAGCATCTACCTGTATAAATGTTCTACATCACCATCTACCTGTATAAATGTTCTAGTCACCATCTACCTGTATAAATGTTCTACATCAGCATCTACCTGTATATGTGTTCTTCATCACCATATATCTGTATAAGTGTTCTACACCACTATCTGCCTGTGTAAATGTTCTAGTCACCATCTACCTGTATAAATGTTCTACATCAGCATCTACCTGTATAAGTGTTCTACATCACTATCTACCTATATAAATGTTCTAGTCACCATCTACCTGTATAAATGTTTAGTCACCATCTACCTGTATAAATGTTTTAGTCACCATCTACCTGTATACATGTTCTAGTCACCATCTACCTATATAAGTGTTCTACATCACTACCTACCTGTATAAATGTTCTAGTCACCATCTACATGTATAAGTGTTCTACATCACCATCTACATGTATAAGTGTTCTACATCACCATCGACCTGTATAAATGTTCTACATCACTATGTACCTGTATAAGTGTTCTACATCACTATCTACCTGTATACATGTTCTAGTCACCATCTACCTGTATAAATGTTTTACATTACCATCTACCTGTATAAATGTTCTATATCACTATCTACCTGTATAAATGTTTTAGTCACCATCTACCTGTATGTGTTCTACATCACTATCTACCTGTATACATGTTCTAGTCACCATCTACCTGTATAAATGTTTTACATTACCATCTACCTGTATGTGTTCTACATCACTATCTACCTGTATACATGTTCTAGTCACCATCTACCTGTATAAATGTTTTACATTACCATCTACCTGTATGTGTTCTACATCACTATCTACCTGTATACATGTTCTAGTCACCATCTACCTGTATGTGTTCTACATCACTATCTACCTGTATACATGTTCTAGTCACCATCTACCTGTATAGATGTTCTATGTCACCACCTACATGTGTAAATGTTCTACATCACCATCTACCTGTATAAATGTTCTACATCAGCATTTACCTGTATAAGTGTTCTACATTACCATCTACCTGTATAAATGTTCTGTGCTACATCATTGAGCTGATAAAAACTCTCTCCTGCCTGCAGGCCAGTGAGCTACACAAGCATGCTGACAGCAACAAGAAAGATAACCTTCAAATTAAAATGTTAGCTGAGGAGGAGATTGTACTGTTGCGACAGCAAGTGTTGGCTCTGCGCAGGGCACTAACTGCTACAGAGAAAGATTGCAGTGAAGTTAGGAAGCAGCTACAAAGGGAGGTAAAGATTATTTACCCAGATCAATTTATTGGCATATTTTGTATATGTTGTTTAGTTGTCTATAATCATGATGGGAGATCACTCTAAAATAGACATTTATATCTGTCTCGTGACAACTTCTTCGTTTAGGTTCCTAGGGAGGGCACTCTGCTGTTGATTTACAATAACCTATAACGTCAGAGGGTGTGAGATTTATGTTGTTATTCTGTTGTTGGTGGATGATGGATTTGGAGGACTTGTACTCATATTTTAGGAATAATAGGAGTTACACAGATCAGGAGGTATATCACTGCCAGGGTGAAAATGCAGAAACTATTTCTTACTCTTTCATTTGAAAACAGGTAGAAGTTGCAGCCAATCATGGCAATTCCAGGTACTGTAATATTGAAACTATACATACAACTCTCTAACACCGTCAGCAAACAGAGGCTGTCCATTATGAAAGAGACTGATGGATGCACCGTGGCTGCAGCAGAGACTGCCCATGATCACTGCCATCATGAATCTATCAATTGTTGTGACACACAACGAAGCCTACCTGTAGCAGTGACTACACCTTCACCCCACTTGACCACAAGCCATGTATTGATTCTTCCTCAAATCGCTTTTCTCTCAAGTTTTGTTTACTTAACAAAATGTTCTTGATAATGTACTGGTTATCTTTATGGAACTCTCATGATGTACTGGTTATCTTTCAGAGACTCTCATGATATACTGGTTATCTTTCTTGGATTATCATGATGTGCTGGTTATCTTTCTTGGTCTCTCATGATGTACTTGTTATCTTTCTTGGACTCTCATGATGTACTTGTTATCTTTCTTGGACTCTCATGATGTACTGGTTATCTTTCATAGACTCTCATGATATACTGGTTATCTTTATGGAACTCTCATGATGTACTGGTTATCTTTATGGAACTCTCATGATGTACTGGTTATCTTTCAGAGACTCTTATGATGTACCAATTATTTTTCAGAGACTCATGATGTACTTGTTATCTTTCTTGGTCTCTCATGATGTACTTGTTATCTTTCTTGGACTCTCATGATGTACTGGTTATCTTTCATAGACTCTCATGATATACTGGTTATCTTTATGGAACTCTCATGATGTACTGGTTATCTTTCAGAGACTCTTATGATGTACCAATTATTTTTCAGAGACTCATGATGTACGGTTATTTTTCTTGGACTCTCGTGATGTACTGGTTATCTTTATGGAACTCTTATAATGTACTGGTTATCTTTATAGAACTCTCATGATGTACTGGTTATCTTTCAGAGACTCTCATGATATACTGGTTATTTTTCAGAGACTCATGATGTATTGGTTATCTTTCTTGGATTATCATGATGTGCTGGTTATCTTTCATAGACTCTCATGATATACTGGTTATCTTTATGAAACTCTCATGATGTACTGGTTATCTTTCAGAGACTCTTATGATGTATTGATTATTTTTCAGAGACTCATGATGTACTGGTTATCTTTCAGAGACTCTCATGATGTACCAGTTATCTTTCAGAGACTCTCATGATGTACTGGTTATCTTTCTTGGATTCTTGGATTATCACGATGTCTGGTTATCTTTCTTGGACTCTCATGATGTGCTGGTTATCTTTCAGAGACTCTCATGATATACTGGTTATCTTTCTTGGACTCTCATGATGTACTGGTTATCTTTCAGAGACTCTCGTGATGTAATGGTTATCTTTCAGAGACTCTCATGATGCACTGGTTATCTTTCTTTGACTCCCATGCTGTACTGAGTAGGTTTAGGTTTATGTCAATATTTGTGCTGAAGTTATTTCAGTGTTTATGTCAATGTTTGTGTCAGTGTTTGTGTCAATGTTTGTGTCAATGTTTATATCAATGCTTGTGTCAATGTTTGTGTCAATCTTTGTGTCAATGAAGCAATTCTTTATGTGACAGATGAAGATCAAGGTTGAGAAGCAGCATGAAGAGGCTGAGAGAAAGAGAAACAAACAACAGTTGCAGGAGGTGAAGCTGGCCAGCATGGACAAGTTGGTGAGTTAGTGAACACTTGATAGCTGTGTAACATGGACAGGTTGGTGAGTTAATGAACGCTTGATAGCTGTGTAACATGGACAAGTTGGTGAGTTAGTGAACACCTGATAGCTGTGTAAAATGGACAAGTTGGTGAGTTAGTGAGTTAGTGAGCACCTGATAGCTGTGTAACATGGACAAGTTGGTGAGTTAGTGAATATTTGATAGATGCATAACATGGACAATTTGATGAGGAGATACAGACATGCATTATTAGGCAGTACTTCCTATCAGACAATTTTAAATACTCACTATAAGACAGGCGGTACTTGGCAATAATTC
This sequence comes from Megaustenia siamemsis, assembly GCA_032433765.1. NCBI lineage: Eukaryota > Metazoa > Mollusca > Gastropoda > Stylommatophora > Ariophantidae > Megaustenia > Megaustenia siamemsis. Next base: position 15,797,324 of record JAVIAB010000125.1, on the reverse strand, counting down.
TTAAATACTCTTATATTTTCTGTCAGACAGATTAAAAAAAAAAAATATCATTTCAGCATTTTCCCATTACTGGAATTACTGGGTGGAACTATAGGAGAATAAAGGCAGCTTGTCCAGTGTAGTCGCTACAAGATGTTTGAGTCTGAGTTTCTAATTCACCTACGACAGATAAAATACTTTTGATCCTACTGGGACAGATGATATCAGATATTTACTATCAGATAGAGATAGAAGTAGATATTCATTCTCAAGTAGGCAATATTAGATATTTACTATTAGAGAGATTAAAAAATAGATATTCATTCTCAAATAGGCAATATTAGATCGATGGAATATTAGAAGCACTAGGAAACATAACAGCAGCAGAGGCGAACATAAGAGCAAAAGACCACAAATTATATCTCCCCTCGACGCTGAAAGGCAGATGAGGAAGGAAAGAAGAAGAAGACTATCAGATAGAGATAAAAAATAGATATTCATTCTCAAATAGGCAATATTAGATATTTACTATCAGACAAGAAATTTTATATATTTGCTATCATCATCATCATCATTATGTGCCATACCAGTTGGCTTAGGCATTTCATGTCTTTCCATAATCTTACATCCATAGTGCATCATATCAATTCTGTTCGTTGACTGTTTTCCTATGTCATGACACCAAGTATTCCAACTTTCCTCTTCTCTTGATGTGCCCGAAGAATGTTGATTGTTTCTTTTTGATGGTTTTTTTTGGATCTCCCTTTTTGTGTTGGCCTCTTTGAGAACTTCCTCATTGGTCTTTTTAACTGTCCAGGGAACTTTCAACATTCTTCTGAGAAATGTCTGTAACATTTAATTGTCTTTTCATTTGTTTGTCTACTGTCCATGATTCACTTCCACAGGTCAGAATTGGCTCTATAGAGCACCGATGAACTCTCTTTCTCACTTCTATTGACATGAACTTGTTGCATAAGATATTTTTCATTTTCTGAAATGCTATTTTGGCCTGAGCTATTCGGCTTTTTATTTCTGTGCTGCATCTCCCATCTGATGTTATTATTGTGCCCAAGTATTTGACGCGTTGCACTTGTTTCAGATTTGTCTTATTTATTTTTATGCTGCATGATGGTGATGATTGTTTCTTCAATATGACCATTACTTCTGTTTTCTTACTATTCAGACTGAGATCTTTCTTGTTGCTTTCTTTTACTATTATGTCTATCATTTCTTGTGGTTCATTCTCTTTCTCTGCTATTAAGACTGTGTCATCCACATATCACAAATTATTTATGTTGTGACCGTTGACTTCAATTCCTTTTTTGTCTACTATTGATCTCATAATATTTTTGCTGTAAAGTGAAAACAAATCCGGCGACAGAACACAGCCATTCTGACTCCTTGTTTTATATATTAGAACTGTCCTGTTTGGTTGCTAATTCTTATGGCTGCTGTTTGTTGCCAATACATGTTTTTTTATGATTCTCAAATCCTTGCCACCAATGTTAAATTTCTCCAGCATATTGATTATTTCCACATGCTTTACTTTGTCAAATGCTTTTGTGTAGTCTATATAGCACATATATAGGTCTTTCTTTGCCTATATAGCTTTTTCTATTAATGTTCTCAGGAAGTATATTGCATTATTGGTGCCCTTTCCTTCCACAAATCCACATTGTTCTTCACTTATTTCTGGCTTTATTTTGTTCCTTATGTATCAGAAGGTTGTTTGTATCAGGCGATATGAATTTCTGGATGAATTGTATCATTTATATCACGATCAGGAGGATGTATCAATATTTATCTTGAGACTGGATCTCTTTCGATGTAATCTGGACATCCAGGCGTTGATGCCTTGGATGGTCACCACTTGCCACCGGCAGCCCCAAGTTCTTTTCTTCCCCAAGTTTTACTATGCCAGGCGTGACCATTTAACTGTGGAAACACACAACATGACTTCAATTTAAGGTGAACTAACTTTATTTACAGCCCATTACCTGGGCGTCGTAATTCAACATATTTACATGATATAATGACCAACTGACTGTTACACATGGTCACTCACACATGTTGCCCAACAGCAATGGCACTCGCCCTAGACTTTTACACATGACTACTCTAACTTATTTGTGAACTGTTCCCCATTGAACAGCTCACCGGTATATTTCTCATCTACTACTTCCACTGGTCTCATCAACTATCTATCTCTGACACTTCTACCTACTTAGGGCCATTGTCAACCCTCTCTAATCCTCGAGGTTTAACATCTAGCTATTCGAAGCTCTCTAGCTCTCACTGTTCATAGTCTACAACTTTAAACTTAATCTCTACATACTAACTTGACTAAGGTTAGCCCCTATGGGCTGACCTTACACGTGGTCGCCCTCTCTACACCTAGACGTGTGACATCTCAGATCTCTGGTTGAGATCTCCTCTGAAAGCTTGACTGTTCTTTGTGTCTTGCCTTTAAATATGTATTGTCTCCTCCAATCAAAAGCTACTTCCTCTAATTTTCTTCCAATCCACTCGATCTACGTGTCTAGTTTTGCATCTACCAAACCCACGCACTTCTTGAGAATCTTTATTTACCTTTTTCATGTGGACTTCGTACTTCCAGCTATCTGCTCACCTACCCCACAATTCGCGCTTTTCCTTACTCCCACTCATTTCTCGTGTTCTACACCTCCTCATAGCTACACTTACACGTCTCATGATGATTCTTGGTAATAATTTCATCATATAGCTCATGAGACTAATAGTGAGATGGTCTACACAATCAGTGGCGCCTGACTTCCATTTCTTTTTGTTGATTCTTTTAGTCACTGGTATTACTTCTTTTGATTTACCATCAGGATCACGATATATTAGATATTTATTATCAGAAACACAATATATTAGATATTTACTATTATAAACACAATATTAGATATTTACTATCAGAAACACAATATATTAGATAGTTACTATCAGAAACACAATATATTAGATATTTACTATCAGAAACACATTATTAAATATTTACTATCAGAAACACAATATTAGATATTTATTATCAGAAACACAATATTAGATATTTACTATCAGAAACACAATATATTAGATATTTATTATCAGAAACACAATATTAGATATTTACTATCAGAAACACAATATTAGATATTTATTATCAGAAACACAATATTAGATATTTACTATCAGAAACACAATATTAGATATTTACTATCAGAAACACAATATTAGATATTTAACACATTTCCAACCATGATCTTACAATAACTAGCTCCAGCTACCCTCCCACTGTACCCAGAATCAGTTTTTGCGGCCTCTAATTGTTTCCACAGACAATTTTCACCAGAAAATTGTTATTCTCTTATTTGACCTCATTTCCAAATGCTTGAGCAAATGTGTCCAAACATGCCATCTGGTTTACATCAATTTTCTTATACTATCTTCTTGTAACTTCACATTGTACCAAATTTACCAAAAAACAGACAAGACTAAGTGTGTCAAACCCCAGGATAAGGTATATGTTGACATGAGACATGCTAAATTAGAGTTTATTCTGCAGCTAAAAATGTTAGATATGTATCATTAAACAAGCTATTTTAGATATTAGACATAATCTGGTCCACTGACACAATCTGGTCCACTGACATAGTCTGGTCCACAGACTCAATCTGGGTTACTGACATAATCTGGATCACTAACACAATATGGTCAACTGACACAACCTGGGTCACTGACACAACATGGTCCACAGACACAATATGGTCCACTGACACAACCTAGGTCACTGACATAATCTTGGTCACTAACACAATCTGGATCACTAACACAATCTGGATCACTAACACAATCTGGATCACTAACACAATCTGGATCACTAACACAATCTGGTCCACTAACACAATCTGGATCACTAACACAATATGGTCCACTGACATAATCTTGGTCACTAACACAATCTGGATCACTAACACAATCTGGATCACTAACACAATCTGGATCACTGACACAATCTGGATCACTAACACAATCTGGATCAATAACACAATCTGGATCACTGACACAATCTGGATCACTGACACAATCTGGATCACTGACACAATCTGGATCACTGACACAATCTGGTCCACTAACACAATCTGGATCACTAACACAATCTGGATCACTAACACAATCTGGATCACTGACACAACCTGGTCCACTAACACAATCTGGATCACCTGACACAATCTGGTCCACTAACACAATCTGGATCACTGACACAATCTGGTCCACTAACACAATCTGGATCACTAACACAATCTGGTCCACTAACACAATCTGGATCACTAACACAATCTGGATCACTGACACAATCTGGATCACTAACACAATCTGGATCACTAACACAATCTGGATCACTGACACAATCTGGTCCACTGACACAATCTGGATCACTAACACGATCTGGATCACTGACACAATCTGGATCACTAACACAATCTGGATCACTAACACAATCTGGATCACTACACAATCTGGATCACTGACACAATCTGGTCCACTAACACAATCTGGATCACTGACACAATCTGGATCACTAACACAATCTGGTCCACTAACACAATCTGGATCACTAACACAATCTGGATCACTAACACAATCTGGATCACTGACACAATCTGGATCACTAACACAATCTGGATCACTGACACAATCTGGTCCACTAACACAATCTGGTCCACTAACACAATCTGGTCCACTGACACAATCTGGTCCACTAACACAATGTGGTTCACTGACACAACCTGGTCCACTGACACAATCTGGATCACTGACACAATCTGGTCCACTAACACAATCTGGTCCACTGACACAATCTTGGTCACTGACACAATCTGGTCCACTGACACAATCTTTGTCACTGACACAATCTGCTCCACTGACACAACCTGGGTCACTAACACAATCTGGTCCACTGACACAATATGGATCACTGACACAATCTGGTTCACTGACACAATCTGGATCACTGACACAATCTGGGTCACTGACACAATCTGGGTCACAAACACAATCTGGTCCACTGACACAATCTGGATCACTGACACAGTCTGGTCCACTGACACAATGTGGGTCACTGACACAATCTGGTCCACTAACACAATCTGGATCACTGACACAATCTGGTCCACTGACACAATCTGGTCCACTGACACAATCTGGTCCACTGACACAATCTGGTCCACTGACACAATCTGGTCCACTGACACAATCTGGTCCACTAACACAATCTGGTACACCAGAACAGAAGTCATGTATTAACCCTTATAAACACACACACATTACAAATATGTGAAGGCCTAGGATTTAATGAGACTTATCTTTAATTATTCACTGTGACCTACTTGCCTCAAAGAATTAACCTCGGGCTACCTGCTTTTAAGTATTAACCTTGACCTACTTGCTTCTGGGCACTAATCTTGGCCTCCTAATTCCTTTTAAGTATTAACCTTGACCTACTTGTTTCTGGGCACTAATCTTGACCTCTAATTCCCTTTAAGTATTAACCTTGACTTACTTGTTTCTGAACTTTAATCTTGGCCTACTTGCCTTTAAGTATTAACCTTGACCTATTTACTTCTTTGCACTAACCTTGGCCTACTTACTATTAAGTATTAACATTGACCTACTTGCTTCTAGGCATTAACCATGGCCTGTTTGCCTTTAAATATTAACCTTCACCTACTTGCTTTTATACACTATCTTGACCTCCTTGCCTTCAGTATTAACCTTGACCTATTTTTCTCTAAGCTCTTAACTTGGCCTACTTATCAACCATGACACAGGTCGAGGAGCTGGTCGTCAAAGAGATGACACTGAAGAGGCAGGAGGCCAGTTATGACAGCTCTATTAGACAGACTCAGATGGAGTTTGACAGAGCAAAGAGAGACTTGGAGACTTTCAAGAAACAGTCCAGCCGGGAGAGAAATCTCAAACTGGATGCCTTCCAGAGAGTGGACATTCTACAGTGTCAGGTGGGCTCTCTCAATCTGTCAGTGTTTGTGAGAGTATCATGAGTTGGGAGTGGCACTATCATGGTATCTCTCTCTCTGTACTTCTCTGTGTCTCACTGTTCCTCTCTATTGTTGAATTTGTGAGAAATTTAATGAATTGGGTGTGGCACTATCATGTTCGCTCTCCCTGTCTGCATCTTTCTCTTCTCTCTGCATCTCTTAATGTCAGTACACACTTACAATTAACCTGGTCTGACATTATTGTGGTATAGCTCACTACTGTCACTATCTTTTCTTTCCTTCACACACTCTCTTTCTCTCTCTCTCCTGCATTGCAGGACATGCAGTAACTTATCTGACTTTTCACAGGTGTACGACCTTGAGTCATGTCTCATGAGCAAGCCAGCATCCCCAGGACTGACCCCATCTTTATGTGAGTCAGTCTGTGTGTGTATGTGCTTGCATGTGTGTGTGTATGTCTGTGTGTATGTGTGTGTGTGTGCTTGATGGTGTGCGTTTGGCTGTGGTTGTTCCCTGCAGTCTGTGCATTGGTGTGACCATTAAACTCACTTATTGCATCAGCCCTGAGATATACATTTTATAAATAATTGAAAACCAGTGGAGTCTGGCTCATATTTTATGACCTAGCAATTAATGTAATTATAATTACGAATTGAGAAAATTTATAATAAATATATGTTACTGTGTGAAGTAAATGTTACTGTGTGAAGTAAACGTTACTGTGTGAAGTAAACGTTACTGTGTGAAGCAAACGTTAATGTGTGAAGCAAACATTACTGTGTGAAGCAAACATTACTGTGTGAAGCAAATGTTACTGTGTGAAGTAATGGACAAGCCAGCCACAGGGAGAAAGTTACAACACCCTGTAGATCTCAGATTAAAACTGTGTTCTCAGTTTCTCATTATCAAAAACACTTATACTCACATTTTGACTTGGGCTTTCGAAGGAGGGACAAGAAATAGTGGCCTTCTTCATCTTGAAGCTGTACAAGCAGTTGAAATTGTGAACAATAAAGGAAATATTTTGGGGAAGAGAGTAGACAGTTTGTCAACAAATGTGAATTGCTGTTTTGATCTTACAATGTTTTATGACAGCAATAAGATGAATGAAAAATTGTCTTCTGTATAAGAAGAGACACAGATGCCAGAATGAACAAAAGTTCTGTGCCAAAAATGTTGACTAGACAGTGCTGAGAAAAATGTTGACTAGACAGTGCTGAGAAAAATGTTGGCTAGGCAGTGCTGAGAAAAATGTTGGCTAGACAGTGCTGAGAAAAATGTTGGCTAGACAGTGCTGAGAAAAATGTTGACTAGGCAGTGCTGAGAAAAATGTTGACTAGGCAGTGTTGAGAAAAATGTTGGCTAGACAGTGCTGAGAAAAATGTTGACTAGACAGTGCTGAGAAAAATGTTGACCAGACAGTGCTGAGAAAAATGTTGGCTAGACAGTGCTGAGAAAAATGTTGGCTAGACAGTGCTGAGAAAAATGTTGACTAGACAGTGCTGAGAAAAATGTTGACTAGACAGTGCTGAGAAAAATGTTGACTAGGCAGTGCTGAGAAAAATGTTGACTAGGCAGTGTTGAGAAAAATGTTGACTAGACAGTGCTGAGAAAAATGTTGACTAGGCAGTGTTGAGAAAAATGTTACTTTTGGTGAGACTGAAACTGAGAGTTTGTTTAAGGGATTGAGAAAGACAGTCTGTACACAATACCAACAAGAGTTACTCCACAGATGAAGACCAAGAGTACATTGTATCAAGCCAATGGGTCCTCCTTTAACATGTTTTTCAACCTTTCCTGACGTTAGTTCCTTCTTTCTAATTTAGCAACTGACTTTAAGAGCAAGAAACAAACAAGTTACTCTTCTGCGGTCATGGCTCATTCTAGTTCCTTCTTTCTAATTTAGCAACTGACTTTAAGAGCAAGAAACAAACAAGTTACTCTTCTGCGGCCATGGCTCATTCTAGTTCCTTCTTTCTAATTTTGCAACTGACTTTAAGAGCAAGAAACAAACAAGTTACTCTTCTGCGGTCATGGCTCATTCTAGTTCCTTCTTTCTAATTTAGCAACTGACTTTAAGAGCAAGAAACAAACAAGTTACTCTTCTGCGGTCATGGCTCATTCTAGTTCCTTCTTTCTAATTTAGCAACTGACTTTAAGAGCAAGAAACAAACAAGTTACTCTTCTGCGGTCATGGCTCATTCTAGTTCCTTCTTTCTAATTTAGCAACTGACTTTAAGAGCAAGAAACAAACAAGTTACTCTTCTGCGGTCATAGCTCATTCAGACTAGGACTCTGTACTCTCTTATGAAGACAGCTGTCTGTTTAAGTGATTCGGTTGCCCAGTATAGTTTCTCTTCCAGGGAGGTGGGTGTGGACCACATTGTCCTTTTCAGGTCTGTGTACTTGGGGCAATCCTGTAGAACATTTTTTGTTGTTATGTTATCCAGTGTACAATGGCATTGGCTGGTAGTTCCTATTTTGAGTTTGTTGAACATGTGGTTTCTCATTCTGTTGTGGCCAGTGCGTAGGCGAAGTATGATGATATGATCCCTCCTTGATAGTTGGAGGTATCCATCCCTATCGTTATACTTTGAGTGTTCTTGTTTCCATTTTTCATGGTATGCGCGTTCATTTCCGTGTATATTACAGTGTGATGGTATCCACTGGATGACCAATCTCTGGAAGTTATTACACAGTTGGTCTAGGGTTGTTCTCATGTCATCTAGCTCACTGTTCCTGGGGGTTTTTAGAGATGTAGGACTGACGGTGCATCAGTCAGTATCACAAACAAACAAGTGAAGATGATCAATGTGATGAGCTCCATTTGGTAATTCATTAAAGACATTCATTTTATGTTTACCAAATCCTTGAGTATTTAAGGGCAAACTGACTGATTTGTTGTTCATTTTATTTGATAAATATTGGAGCTAAGGTGCACAATATCAAAAGAGATGAAAGCTATTACTAACTCATACCTGATAGCTTATACCAGAATAAGTGAACCAGAACTGTCCAGAGTGTACTGCATCTCTTTGCAGTGCCTCTAGTAACAGACTAACTCAAATTGTCTGTAGAATTTGTATAACTTGTTCAATGGGATGGAACATGATATAAATTATATCATTTGATATTTCTAGTACTCTGCTTGGTCACACTTAGTTTAGATGTACGAGTCTGGTTATGTTGTTGAACATATATCGGTTCTTCCCTGTGCCACATCTGTCATCTTTTGTTATTATCCCAAGTTCTTGTCTGTAGAAACCATCTTGATAGTTGACATGACTTTGTTTGTAACTGCTGCTCCACCTATTTCATGACCAGCTAAACATAGATCACGTGCCACATCCGCCCAGCCACACAGCCGCTCCTCTACAGCAGCCAGCCAATGGCCTCTGCCGGTCAAATGGCCAATCAACCGAAGTTTGACCCCATTTGCTGAGCTGCCCACTGACATGTCAGTCTACTGGAGCAATGAGGCCAGGGCTGATGCCAGACCCAAAACTGTATGTACTGTATGTGTATGCTGTGGGTACATGTAGCTTGTATTGTTGAAACTCACTCTGTTATGTTACAATGTTGGATGTTATAGATAACATTGTGTTGTAGCTGGTGTTGTTACAGTTCATACTTAATTATACCTTAGATTAGTCCTGGCATTTGGTTAATGAAGAATAGGTACTAGGAAAAAGAGACCTGGGTAAAACTTTCCTTGAAAGAGATCCCTGGATAAAACTTTCTTTGGAAAGAGAGCCCTGGGTATAACTTTCCTTGAAAGAGATCCCTGGATAAAACTTTCATTGAAAGAGAGCCCTGGGTAAAACTTTCTTTGGAAAGAGAGCCCTGGGTAAAACTTTATTTAGAAAAAGAGCCCTGGATAAAACTTTCCTTGAAAAAGAACCCTGGATAAAACTTTTCTTAAAAGAGAGCCCTGGGTATAACTTTCCTTGAAAGAGAGCCCTGGATAAAACTTTCATGGAAAGAGAGCCCTTGATAAAACTTTCCTTGAAAGAGAGCTCTGGGTAAAACTTTCCTTGAAAGAGAGCCCTGGATGAAACTTTCCTTTGAAAGAGAGCCCTGGATAAAACTTTCATTGGAAAGAGAGCCCTGGATAAAACTTTCCTTGAAAGAGAGCCCTGGGTAAAATTTGACAAAATGAAGTTCCCAGAAGAAGTGTGACCTTCACCCCACTACCCACCCCCAACCCCCAAAATCTGTAAAATTGTGGGATAATTGGCCTCAGTTAATTCATCTAGGAATTTTGCTGCAATAACTTGCAATAGGGCAGCTTCTAGTGTGTAATCATTGCAGCTGCTGTCTTGTTGCAGGTTGGAAGTCGTGTGCGAGGCAAGATAGCAGAGTTCTTGTTAGCTGACCTGGAACCAGGCACTCACCGGAGACCACTGCCAAGCTAACGTGTTAACCATTGATTGGACGTGTCTTTCTGTTTTATGGTTTTAGCTCTGAACTGAAAGTGAAAGTGATATAAGTGTCTAGTGTGACATCAGGGAACATCTGACTTTAGTGTCGAGTGTGACATTCAGGAACATCTGACATAAGCGTCGAGTGTGACATCAGGGAACATCTGACATAGGACAAGATTAGCTGCTCAATGAGAGCCAAGACAACACAGGTTGTGTCCACCTGTTGACATCACTCTACAGCCACTGCCTACTGTTAGTTATGTTATGTTAAGTCAAGCCATGCCCTCTTGTTGATGTCACTCTATATGACACAGACTCTGTCTTATCAACTACACATCTTGTCTATGTCACAGGCTCTGTCCTGTCAGCTACAACCAACAGCTCTGACTTTAAGTTTAGACTTTGATTGTCCGTTGCTACACTAAGACTGATATCAACAATGTCTCATCATTTTTTTCTTCTCATATCTTGTACGGATATGTCTATGTGTGAACATATTAATGTCAATTTGTAATTGTTGCTGTCCCATGCTACAATACCTGTAATTGTTGTTGCCCCATGCTACAATACCTGTAATTGTTGTTGCCCCATGCTACAATACCTGTAATTATTGTTGGCTCATGCTACAATACCTGTAATTATTGTTGGCTCATGCTTGAACATACAAATTTCTGAAGTAATTTGAGCATACATTATAATCTGAGTTAACATGTATATCTTTTGATATATTTTATGAGTAATAGATATATTTATTGATATATATTATGAATAATAGATATATTTATTGATATATATTATGAGTAATACATATATTTATTGATATATATTATGAGTAATACATATATTTATTGATATATATTATGAGTTTATACATACATTTACCTGTACTGCACTTCATAAATTACTAGTTAACCCTAACCTGACCAAGAAAGCAGCTCGAGAGTTTATTTACTTGACAAATCTGTACAATATATTTGTTATTATTGTCTCATATATAAACACACATGTTCATTGCCAAATTGTGTGTGAGGATAAATATTTATTGCTAATTTATGTACTGGTATGCTATCTTATGATTGAATCAATAGTTGTATTTTATTCTGACCATTATTTCTGGAAATGCTATTTAGTGCATGGCTGTTAACTAAGCAGATAAACTATAACATTTAATGACAGTCACCAATGACCTTATAAATAACTCTACTTCATAAAGGACGTAAATGATTTCCATAAATGATCTAACAAACAACTTTGTTTCATCTTCATCACTATTGTGTGCTGTCTCAGACTGGCTAACTTGGAGTGTGGCTTTTACAGGAACCAGACTTGAAAAGAGTCTCTGTTGCATGGGTTTCAAAGGCTGCGGTTGGAGTCTCCGATCAGGTCAAGGATGATTAAAGCCTGGTTTACTTTTGCTCCAGAACATTTGGGTGTAAGAGGGCAACAACAGAGCAGACAGATTTGACCAGTTCAACAATATCAGCTGGACAACCAACAGATCAGACAGATTTGGCCAGTTCAACAATATCAGCTGGACAACCAATAGATCAGACAGATTTGGCCAGCTCAACAATATCAGCTGGACAACCAATAGATCAGACAGATTTGGTCAGCTCAACAATATCAGCTGGACAACCAATAGATCAGACAGATTTGGCCAGCTCAACAATATCAGCTGGACAACCAATAGATCAGACAGATTTGGCCAGTTCAACAATATCAGCTGGACAACCAATAGATCAGACAGACATCATTAACAATGTACGAGAGAGAGAATTACAAATACTTGGCTATCTAGACTCCATGAACTGGTACTCAAAAAAGTGATTGGGACAGTAAATGTCAATCTATGACCTGAAATAGACTGTAAGAACATCACAACAAAAGGGGTGATAGCAGACACGAACATCACAACAAAAGGGGTGATACCAGACAAGAACATCATATCAACTGGGGTGATACCAGACAAGAACATTACAACAAAATGGGTGATACCAGACAAGAACATCATATCAACTGGGGTGATACCGGACAAGAACTTTACAACAAAACTGGTGATACCAGACAAGAACATCACAACAAAAGGGGTGATACCAGACAAGAACATCACAACAAAAGGGTTGATACCAGACAAGAACATTACAACAAAATGGGTGATACCAGACAAGAACATCATATCAACTGGGGTGATACCGGACAAGAACTTTTCAACAAAACTGGTGATACCAGACAAGAACATCACAACAAAAGGGGTGATACCAGACAAGAACATCACAACAAAAGGGTTGATACCAGACAAGAACATTACAACAAAAGGGGTGATACCAGACAAGAACATCACAACAAAAGGGTTGATACCAGACAAGAACATCACAACAAAAGGGGTGATACCAGACAAGAACATCACAACAAAAAGGAATGATACCAGACAAGAACACACGCTGGAAGGGGTCAACATGAGCAGAGTACAGGAAGTCAAAGAAGACTGGCAAATCTACACAGAAATGGGCTTGTCATTCGCTACACATTAGTGGTTCCAAGTAATTATTGAGTTGTCCAATGTGCAGTGAGAAGATCTGTGGACCAACTAAACTTGCCATTTCCATATTTCTGTTTTATAAAGAACATAAACGATCCCCATAAAAGATCTAATAAAGAATTATTTTCATGCAGCAGATCATAAAATTGAGTGGGGTATTCTTTCAATTCAAGAGACTTGTGTTGCACCATGTTTGCACCTTGATGATCTGCGTACATTTACTAGGGGTTGCTTCCTTGACCCTTTGTTTTTGTTGTCTACAGGCACAATTGTTTCTCCTTGTTTGTAGCCACAATTGTTTCTCCTTGTCTATAGCCACAATTGTTTCTCCTTGTCTATAGTTACAATTGTTTCTTCTTGTCTATAGTTACAATTGTTTCTCCTTGTCTATGAGTCACAATTGTTTCTCCTTGTCTATAGTTACAATTGTTTCTCCTTGTCTATAGTTACAATTGTTTCTCCTTGTCTATGAGTCACAATTGTTTCTCCTTGTCTATAGTTACAATTGTTTCTCCTTGTCTATGAGTCACAATTGTTTCTCCTTGTCTATAGCCACAATTTTTTCTCCTTGTCTATGAGTCACAATTGTTTCTCCTTGTCTGTAGCCACAATTGTTTCTCCTTGTCCGTAGCCACAATTGTTTCTCCTTGTTTGTAGCCACAATTGTTTCTCCTTGTCTGTAGCCACAATTGTTTCTCCTTGTCTATGAGTCACAATTGTTTCTCCTTGTCTATAGCCACAATTGTTTCTCCTTGTCTATAGCCACAATTGCTTCTCCTTGTCTATAGCCACAATTGTTTCTCCTTGTCTATAATCACAATTGTTTCTCCTTGTCTGTAGCCACAATTGTTTCTCCTTGCTTGTAGCCACAATTGTTTCTCCTTGTCTATAGTTACAATTGTTTCTCCTTGTCTATGAGTCACAATTGTTTCTCCTTGTCTATAGTTACAATTGCTTCTCCTTGTCTATGAGTCACAATTGTTTCTCCTTGTCTATAGCCACATTTTTTCTCCTTGTCTATGAGTCACAATTGTTTCTCCTTGTCTGTAGCCACAATTGTTTCTCCTTGTCTGTAGCCACAATTGTTTCTCCTTGTTTGTAGCCACAATTGTTTCTCCTTGTCTGTAGCCACAATTGTTTCTCCTTGTCTATGAGTCACAATTGTTTCTCCTTGTCTATAGCCACAATTGTTTCTCCTTGTCTATAGCCACAATTGCTTCTCCTTGTCTATAGCCACAATTGTTTCTCCTTGTCTATAATCACAATTGTTTCTCCTTGTCTGTAGCCACAATTGTTTCTCCTTGCTTGTAGCCACAATTGTTTCTCCTTGTCTATAGCCACAATTGTTTCTCCTTGTCTATAGTCACAATTGTTTCTCCTTGCCTATAGTTACAATTGTTTATCCTTGTCTATAGCCACAATTGTTTCTCCTTGTCTATAGCCATAATTGTTTCTCCTTCTCTATGAGTCACAATTGTTTCTCTTTGTCTGTAGTTACAATTGTTTCTTCTTATTTATAGCCACAACTGTTTCTCCTTGTCTATGAGTCGCAATTGTTTCTCATTATCTATAGCCACAATTGTTTCTCCTTGTCTATAGTTACAATTGTTTCTCATTATCTAAAGCCACAATTGTTTCTCCTTGTCTATAGTTACAATTGTTTCTCCTTGTTTGTAGCCACAATTGTTTCTCCTTGTCTGTAGCCACAATTGTTTCTCCTTGTCTATAGTTACAATTGTTTCTTATTATCTATAGCCACAATTGTTTATCCTTGTCTATAGTTACAATTGTTTATCATTGTTTGTAGCCACAATTGTTTCTCCTTGTCTGTAGCCACAATTGTTTCTCCTTGTCTATAGTTACAATTGTTTATCCTTATTTATAGCCACAATTGTTTATCCTTGTCTATAATTACAATTGTTTATCCTTATCTGTAGCCACAATTGTTTCTCCTTACCTATAGCCACAGTTGTTTCTCCTTGTCTATAGTCACAGTTGTTTATTCCTGTCTGTAAACACAGCTGTTTAATGTTTTCCTATGCTAAGTTCTGATAGTGTTTTCCTAGCTATACACCTCATTTGTGATTTCTGAGATACCTAAGATCTTACAGTAACCTCTCATTTGTGATCTCTGAGATGTCTAAGATCTTACAGTAACCTCTCATTTGTGGTCTCTGAGATGCCTAAGATCTTACAGTAACCTCTCATTTGTGTTCTCTGAGATGTCTAAGATCTTACAGTAACCTCTCATTTGTGATCTCTGAGATGTCTAAGATCTTACAGTAACCTCTCATTTGTGATCTCTGAGATGCCTAAGATCTTACAGTAGCCTATTATTTGTAGTCTCTGAGATGTCTAAGATCTTACAGTAACCTCTCATTTGTGATCTCTGAGATGTCTAAGATCTTACTGTAACGTCTCGTTTGTGATCTCTGAGATGTCTAAGATCTTACAGTAACCTCTCATTTGTGATCTCTGAGATGCCTAAGATCTTACAGTAGCCTATTATTTGTGGTCTCTGAGATGTCTAAGATCTTACAGTAACCTCTCATTTGTGATCTCTGAGATGTCTAAGATCTTACAGTAACCTCTCATTTGTGATCTCTGAGATGTCTAAGATCTTACAGTAACCTCTCATTTGTGATCTCTGAGATGCCTAAGGTCTTACAGTAGCCTATTATTTGTGGTCTCTGAGATGTCTAAGATCTTACAGTAACCTCACATTTGTGATCTCTGCGATGCCTAAGATCTTACAGTAACCTCTCATTTGTGTTGTGATCTCTGAGATGCCTAAGATCTTACAGTAAGCTCTTATTTCTGGTCTCTGAAATGCCTAAGATCTTACAGTAATCTCTCATTTGTGACCTCTGAGATGCCTAAGATCTTACAGTAACCTCTTATTTGTGGTCTCTGAGATGCCTAAGATCTTACAGTAACCTCTTATTTGTTGTCTCTGAGATGCCTAAGATCTTACAGTAACCTCTCATTTGTGGTCTCTGAGATGCCTAAGATCTTACAGTAACCTATTATTTGTGGTCTCTGAGATGCCTAAGATCTTACAGTGACCTCTTATTTGTGGTCTCTGAGATGCCTAAGATCTTTCAGTAACCTCTTATTTATGATCTCTGAGATGCCTAAGATCTTACAGTAACCTATTATTTGTGGTCTCTGAGATGCCTAAGATCTTTCAGTAACCTCTTATTTATGATCTCTGAGATGCCTAAGATCTTACAGTAACCTCTTATTTGTGGTCTCTGAGATGCCTAAGATCTTACAGTAACCTCTCATTTGTGGTCTCTGAGATGCCTAAGATCTTACAGTAACCTCTTATTTGTGGTCTCTGAGATGCCTAAGATCTTACAGTAACCTTTTATTTGTGGTCTCTGAGATGCCTAAGATCTTTCAGTAACCTCTCATTTGTGATCTCTGAGATGCCTAAGATCTTACAGTAACCTCTCATTTGTAGTCTCTGAGATGCCTAAGATCTTACAGTAACCTTTTATTTGTGGTCTCTGAGATGCCTAAGATCTTTCAGTAACCTCTTATTTATGATTTCTGAGATGCCTAAGATCTTACAGTAACCTATTATTTGTGGTCTCTGTGATGCCTAAGATCTTTCAGTAACCTCTTATTTATGATCTCTGAGATGCCTAAGATCTTACAGTAACCTCTTATTTGTGGTCTCTGAGATGCCTAAGATCTTACAGTAACCTTTTATTTGTGGTCTCTGAGATGCCTAAGATCTTTCAGTAACCTCTCATTTGTGATCTCTGAGATGCCTAAGATCTTACAGTAACCTCTCATTTGTGGTCTCTGAGATGCCTAAGATCTTACAGTAACCTTTTATTTGTGGTCTCTGAGATGCCTAAGATCTTTCAGTAACCTCTTATTTATGATCTCTGAGATGCCTAAGATCTTACAGTAACCTATTATTTGTGGTCTCTGAGATGCCTAAGATCTTTCAGTAACCTCTTATTTGTGGTCTCTGAGATGCCTAAGATCTTACAGTAACCTTTTATTTGTGGTCTCTGAGATGCCTAAGATCTTTTAGCAACCTCTTATTTATGATCTCTGAGATGCCTAAGATCTTTCAGTAACCTATTATTTGTGGTCTCTGAGATGCCTAAGATCTTACAGTAACCTCTTATTTATGATCTCTGAGATGCCTAAGATCTTTCAGTAACCTATTATTTGTGGTCTCTGAGATGCCTAAGATCTTTCAGTAACCTATTATTTGTGGTCTCTGAGATGCCTAAGATCTTACAGTAACCTCTTATTTATGATCTCTGAGATGCCTAAGATCTTACAGTAACCTCTTATTTATGATCTCTGAGATGCCTAAGATCTTACAGTAACCTCTCATTGTGGTATCAGCTCACCCTTTAAAAAGGCAAATTTCATGTGCTCTCCCCACTATATTAGAACCAGGTCTCAGTCACTGAACCGTAACTTGTAAGGTGACTGCCACTCCGATGTCTTTTTTTTTTTTTTGGGGGGGGGGGGGGTGTGTCATTTCATTTCCGGTTTCTTGTTAAATTGGTCCAGAGGCGTATTTTGACAAAATATTTGCTATTAATGTTATTCCTTTATATGTGATAATTTGTAAGCTGTTGTGAAGTGACTTCTTGATTTTTAAAACCATGATGAGTTTAAAGTGTAAATTCATCACTATGCAAAGGTATCTGTGTTATTGTACAGGCACTTTTGCAAGGAATCTAATAGAGGTCGGTTATATTATGATGTAAAAAAAAAAACAAAAAAAAAAAAAAACAGAAAGCCGAACACTGGCAGCTCTAAATATAGATATAAAGTCCTTCAATTGATGGATATGGCAGAACTTTGACTCTGCAGAGGCGACAGTCAAGCAAGGAAGAAAAATGAAAGTTGATGATTTTGACAAAGATGTTATTAGACGTTAAATTTTGAAAATGTTTGAATCGAATCAACTTGTTACACTGCGCAAACTTAAAGTTAGACTGCAATTAGAATGTGATATTGAAATCTCAAAAACGACTCTTTGAAAGATCGTAAGAGGCGTTGGTTTCACTTTTCGAAAATCTGCTAATGGTAGAAATATTGTTTGTGAAAAACTACACCTGATAGCTGCCCGAAGCAAATACCTGAGGCAGATCCGTGAGCGACGAATGGAAGGAAGGTTACGATATAGTATATTTGAATGAAACTTGGATCAATGCTCATCATACTTATGAGAAAGAATGGCAATCAGTTGACAGAGAAAATAAAAGAAGCATTCCCAGCAGCAAAGGACAATGCATTATATTGGTACATGCTGGCAGTAGAGTGAATGGTTTTGTTAATGACACGCAACTTATTTTTCAAAGTCTACAGACAATAGGGACTATCACACTGAAATGAATGGGCGAATTTTCAGAGACTGAATAGAAAACACTCTACTCCCCATTATGGATAGACCTTCATGTCTTGTAATGGACAATACATCCTATCATAATGTGGTAGCACTGGAGGACAAAGTTCCTAATTCGTCAAGCACAAAAGATTAAATCATCACATGGCTTAGAAAAGAAAATGTTTCCTTTCAAAACACCGAGTTAAAACCAGAGTTGTTACAACTTGTTAGACAAACTAAGAAGACAGTGTTATATCAAATTGATAAAATAATTGTAAAGTATGGCCACACATCTCTTCGCATCCCGCCTTATCATTTGCACCTCAACCCTATAGAACTTGTGTGGGCTAAAGTCAAAGGGCAAGTTGCTGCGCAGAAGACGACGTTTAACATTTGTGATATTAAAGAATTGACGCGTGATGCCCTCTCAACGATAGACATTGAATACTGGAGAAAATGTGACGACCATGTGCTCAGAGAAGAGGAACAATACTGGCAACGAGATGGATTGCTGTTTGTCCAACTGACAACAGTTGGTAACCTCTTAGAGACTTCTGATTCGGAATGACTTATGTATGACATGTGCACAATTTTGTTGATGACACTCTTACTATTTGCTGACTATGTGTGTTTGATGTTCTGGTTGTTCCATATATTTTGTTTGATGACACGCCTGCTATGTGGCGAATATGTGTGTTTGATGTTCTGGTTGTTCCATATATTTGGTTGATGACACGCCTACAATTTGGCGGATATGTGTGTTTGGTACTTTGGTCAAAGTTTACCTATCTCTATGACGGAGATATAAAATCAAATGAAAACTGTTGCCCTCTTCAATGTTATACGGATATGCTTTGGCTTGTATTTTTAGAAAATTAAATCTGGGACAGAAAGCCAAGAGCCAGCTTCTAAGGATAATAAATACTATCTGGAATCTATATGTGCCGGCAATCTGGAAAGAAGCTTTTATGGTGTTCCATCCTCAAGCGTGGAAAAGACCCACTAGACCCAAGTAGCTACAGATCAATTAGCTTACAGAGCTGCCTGAGTAAACTCATGGAAAGGCTGGTTAACAGAAGACTTTTGTGGCATTTGGAGACAAAACAACAAATCGTACCACAACTAAGTGGCTTCCGTCAGCACAGATCAACTGAAGACTTAGTCACCTACATTGCGCAGGAAATAGAGGATGCTCTACAAGAAAAGAAACACACACTGGCAGTGTGGGTCGACATGGAGAAGGCTTTTGATAGGGTATGGCGAGAAGGTTTAAAGAACAAGCTTTTTAGATTTGGCATCCAGGGTCGTTTATTCATTAGGGTCTCTCAATACCTTCAGAATAGAACGGCCTGAGTACAAGTACAAGGTCAACTAAGCAAGGAGGTCACAATCGAACAAGGTGTCCCACAAGGTGAAGTCTTGTCCCCAACACTCTTTAATTTTCATAAATGACATCGTAATGGACATTCCACCCAGAATACACTCAGCAATATACGCAGATGATCTGGCGTTATGGGCTTGCGAGGAAAGTATTTCAGTGGCTGGTTCCATGATGCAAGATGCCCTAGGTGAACTTGAAAAATGGACGAACACCTGGTTCTTATCAATCAACGAAAAAAAAATTACATATATAATTTTCAGCCTACCAAGAAACACACTCTATGCAAACTTGAAGATAAAAGACCATACACTCCCTATTGACCAAAACCCAACATATCTTGGCGTCACCATGAATCGCAGAATTACTTGGAAAAATCAGAGAGCAAGAAAAAAGCCAGAAAACGAACTAATATTATGAAGAAATTGCAGGAACGGACCGGGGAGCAGACAGCAATATCTTAAAACGACTATACGTAGGAAGAGTCAGACCAGTTCTAGAGTATGGAGTCACAGCCTGGGCTATGGCTTCCAAATCACACCTTAGAAAATTAACAGAACACATAACCAAGCTGCACGTATCATCACTGGTGCTGTGAAATCGACACCTATCAAGACTCTAGAAACAGTAACAGGTTTACAATCCTTAGATGACAGACGGGTCACTAAAGTATAGCAACAAGCGGAGAAATATAGAAGGCTCCTTAACCACCCCATGCACCAAAGAATAACTGGTGCAGCTTCGCTGCAATTGCCAATGAACTAAGCACTGGAGACCAAGTACTTCCCCAAACAATATCGAAACTCTTGGGCCCATCTGATATGTCTCCTCATGGGAAACATAAAATATCAAAACTTAAAGAAAATATAACAGAAATCAGGAAAAAAGGCACCCAATCAGACACAGAAAGAAAACACGTAGCAGAAAACACATACACGATACCTACCCACAGGACTCTTTGTCCCACATATACACAGATGGCCCTGCTACAAATGCCACCAGATTTGGAGGGAGAGGTGTGTTCTTGATGCTGAATAACCAGGACGAGATCACCAAGTCAATGGCTACTGGAAAATTCTCAAACAACATTAAAGCAGAAACTGAGGCCATCAGAGATGCTGCAACACTGGCTACTCAACACCAAAATAGCATGAACAATAAATTGGTGACTCTGACTGATGCACTGTCAGTACTATCAGCTCTAAAAAACCCCAAGAACAATGAACTAGATGACTTGAGAACAACCCTTGACCAACTATGCAATAACTTCCAGAGAGTAGTCATTCAGTGGGTGGATACCATCACACTGTAATATACACGGGAACGAACGCGCTGACAAATTAGCTATAGAGGGAGGGAGATTTCCACAAGAGAACCATCCGCTTAGGGTGCGGTTAGGGTGCAGACACCAGTTCATTTCGTGATTGTTAATGTGTATGCCTGTAATGGGAAGGTGAACACACAACAATGGCGGAATCTCTTCGAGTTCGATGAAGAGAGCGTCATTTTCTGCGGAGACTTTAATGCTAGAGGAAACCTGTTTGGTAACGTCATAATCAACAAGCAGGGAGAAGACCAAGATAACGCACTCGTGTCGGCCGATTTAGTGTGCTTGAATGATGGAAGGGCAACCAGAATAGCCACTCGAACAGGGGACTCTGATAGTGTCATAGACCTGGCACTGGTGTCTTCCACCTTCGCCCCGGTTTGCAGGTGGAGTGCACTGGGGTTCCACGGAAGTGATCACTATCCATGTGTCCTCCTAATTGAGAAAAGCAGAAATAGAAGCCAGAAAAGAAAGCTACACACATTCCACTACGACAAAACAGAACAGGACGTCATTAGCAAAATCAGACATAGGAAACAGAGCGCCCCTCGTAGGAGGCAGGAGAGATGGACGCAGCCACCCTGGTTGAACGTAGATGTCGAGGAAGTTTGGCGGTACAAGAGACAAACGGCCAAGACATGGCAGAAAGCCAGAAGGAATGGAAGAACACAACCTGAGCTATTGAAACGTCTCAAAATAGAGGTGGACCAAAAAATGATGCACTTTAAACTATGTGCTAAGCAGGCTAAGGATGCCAAATGGGATGACTTCTGTAAAAAAGTGTGCTCAGAAAAATCGCTCGCC
The DNA here is from genome assembly GCA_032433765.1 of Megaustenia siamemsis. Classification (NCBI taxonomy): domain Eukaryota; kingdom Metazoa; phylum Mollusca; class Gastropoda; order Stylommatophora; family Ariophantidae; genus Megaustenia; species Megaustenia siamemsis. The sequence continues at coordinate 15,775,482 of JAVIAB010000125.1, read as the reverse complement.
ACATTCTGGCGCCTTCATCAGAGCATGAATGGCACAACACGACACAGAGGCGTACCAGACTTTCAGAGCACAGGCCGGATATGGCACAAATCTGATGAGAGCAAAGGGAAGGCCCTGCTTGCCCGCTACATTGAGCAGACGGACCAAAGAAATGAGGCTGTAAGAATGAGGATACGGGGATCTTTGTCAAATTTGTGTAAGGATGTAGGGCTGGAAGAAGATCTCACAATCACAACCGATACCATTCGCACGACACTTAAAAGGTCGCACAACACTGCTCCTGGTCTAGATGGTGTTCGGTACGATGACATAGGCGATTTAGCTGACGACGACTTGACAAAACTGGCCAATGAGTTTAATGCCAGTATTCGGAGTGGCCAGATTAAGGAGAAGTGGCTACACAGCTACTTACTACCGCTACCGAAACCAAAGAAGGACCATTCTCAGATCAGTGCCTACAGAATCATCATAATGCAGAACACTGCGGGCAAGCTGCTGGAGAAAATAGTTGCCCGTGTCCTCACCTGTCACCTTGAACAGAAACGCGTATTTCCACCCACACTCGGAGGTTATAGATATAACAAAGAGACGTGGCTCAATGCGGCAGTCTTTGCCTATGACGTCTTCGAAGGCTTTCACAGACGAGATGACACATGTGCTGCTGCTATAGATCTGGAGGATTCATACAACAGGGTACCATTTGAATATCTCATGCATATGCTCCTCAAACTGGCGGTGCACCCCTTCCTCATTAGATGGATTGCCGCGGTACTGTTTCAGAGGAAGGTGATACTCAGATGTGGTAGTTGGTCTTCTGAGCCAATATCAATTTGTCCAGGGCTGCCACAAGGCTCACCATTGTCACCAGTTCTATTTAACGTGTACACAATAATGATCACGGATCAACAGCTGGTTGGGAGGGGAAGAACTATGACTTTTGCTGATGATATTCTGGTATATCGACAGGGAAGAGACAGACGGGGAATCGCCTCCACAATGCAAGACGAACTCGATCGCATTTCTTCCTGGTGTGGGGTTTCAGGTGCCTTGGTTAATCCTAATAAAGCATCAGTTTCATGGTTCTCCCTTAACAATCATATCGTTAATACGACCACACCGGTAGTACGAATGGGAGCTGATGAGGTGACCAGGGACAAGTTGATGACATACCTCGGAGTTAAGTTTGATCGCAGCCTGTGTTTTCGGGACCACGTCGACCATGTGATAACAAAATCCCGCAAAGGATTAGCCGCCTTGAAGGTCATGGCAGCTGCCAACATCGAGCAGAGGCTACTTACTCTTCTGTTCCAGGGATTGGTCCTCGCACCAATCGAGTATGCCCTGGCAATTCTTACTGTCAGTACGACTCAAATTGATAGGCTGGAGAAAATACAAAATGAAGCCATGCGCATTATCCTGGAATGTACCAGGGACACTCCCTGTGTGGCAATGAGGCATCTTCTTGACTTTCCAACCATAGATGACAGAATCAAGATCTGGAGAGCACGAGCATACCTGAAGATTAGTACAGATACAGAGCATCCATTGCACCACGTGCTCAACACAGTGAAAGGTGCCAGGCTAAAAAGAGGCAAATCATGGGTGGGCCGAGTAGAAGATGTCATCAAACAGGTCTGTGGGCTTACCAATATCTGCGTTGGTGAGGAGTGGCTACCGGTGCCTACGTCATTCAAGGGAACTTTCTCATGTATTGTCACACTCTACATGACAGGGGGCCTCGGTAGCCTAGTTGGGAAAACCACCCGACTAGACTACCGACGTTCGGACAACCCGTGTTCAATTCCCGCTGGGAGCAGTGTGAGTTGTACTTGTGGTTGAAATAAAAAAAAATACCCCCACGGTCGACCCAGCCGTTGGCAGAAATGGGTACCAGGGTATATTATCCTGGGAAGGTGAGGAATGTCGCTTCGCATCTGAGTTTCGATGCTTGAGGCTACACTATACAGAAATATCCGAACATTTCTGGATAGGCGGCCGAGCACATATGGGTATATACTCGCGTGCTAAGACGCCGGTTCAAGTCTCGTACTTTACCTTTACCTTTACTCAACAGGAAAAGTAGGGAACATAACCCGGTCGTGGTTAATGCCGAGGTCAACGGTCTCATCTGCGATAACACCGATGAGAAAGATGCAGTCATCTACACAGACAGATCTGTAAGACAACACCAAAGAAGTGCATGGGCATTTACAGCACGCTCTGCAGGCATAATAGTCAAAGAAGACAGTGGTGCATACGTCATGACCACGAGTAGCATGACAATGGAGGTGATGGCAGTGACTAAGGCATTCAAATGGTTAGAGTCACAAGACTACACCCACGCATGTATACTGAGTGATTCGATGAGCATGATAGAAAAAGTGGAGGCGGGCTCTGTACGCATGCAATGGGTAGAGTCGTTGCAGAAATCCAAAATACGTAAGGTCACCTTTGTCTATGTCCCTGGACATGCGGGAGTACGGGGAAATGAGAGAGCGGACAGGTTGGCTAGCTGCGCTGTCGTTGAGGACGGGCAACCGATGGATCGGGCGGACGTCATCAATGCCCTCCGAGATGTGGGAAGAGCACAGGACTTCGACAAACACAGATCTACGTCACTTCTTCAGATGACGGAAATGAGAGTTAAGATGGGCACAGCCAGAAATGAGAAACTTGGTGGCCGTGTAAGAAGATTTATCAACCAACATAGAACTGGAGTCGTCAGTCGCTGGACACTGAAGGAATTGCTGAGGAGGGGATCTGAGCACCTATGGCCATGTTCGGAGTGCAATGATGATGACCCGCAAATAACTCAATAACTCAATAACCATCCGCTCGGTTATGATGAAGCCAAATCCATCCTCAAAGGTCAGTTCCATGAAAAATGGAAACGAGAGCACCCAAAGCATAACGAGAGTGACGGATACCACCAACTATCAAGGAGGGATCAAGTCATCATACTTCGCCTACGCACTTGCCACACTATAATGCGAAATCGCATGTTCACCAAATTCAAATAGGTACAGCCAGCCTATGCCACTGTACACTGGACAATATGACTACAAAACATGTTCTACAGGATTGCCCCCAGTGCACAGTCTTGAGAAGGGCAATGTGATCCACACCCACCTCCCTGGAAGAGAAACTATATGGGGCAACCGATTCACTTAAACAGACAGCTGACTTCATGAAAGAGTCTGGAATCCTACTCTGATTGAGTCTTGATCGCAGAGAGAGAAATGTTATAAAATCTGACGGTCGGTGAAAAAATAAGCTTTCATGAAAAAGAATTACATAAATTCATCAATTTCCGAGATAATTGATCAACTCTGTGGCCACGAATTTGTGAACGAACTATATGTTATACATATTTATGTCATGAGAACGTCGAGCAACGCTGTGAGCGTCACTATCGGGTTTTCCCAGAAGAAATCCAAATGCCTTCAATAGCGCGGTAGGGAAATCTCAACGACTAGAGCCTGGCTCTCTCAGACGCTCGCGCCATCTTTATTAACAAAATGTTGCTTCTTCTCACAACTGGTGAGCGGGTGGGCTGTATTGACCCGGTGGTGTTGCACCGGGTTGGTACGGCTAGGTCACAGAGTTTTTTCTACTCAAGGCAAAATAATAAACTCAGGCCCTTACACTCAGAGCTCCACGTTTGTGTGTCGAGCTAGCTCGCCCCCGCCCCCTTGAAGACCTTGCTGCATACTCGATCGGAAAATGGAACTTGCTGTCATAGCTGCTGCCTTTAAGGGGAAGCTTTACATATCTGTTGACATTTAGGACAAGTCTCTCTATCAGTGGACGGCAAAGGGATGTCTAATTCTTCCTTGGGCTTTGGGAGTACTTCTCTTTCTATGGGAAGTATGCAGTTATAGTAGTTTTTTTGCCTTTTTAATTTGCAACTTTTCTAAGATGTGGTTTAGACTCAACTTATAAATCGTCAAAGTTCTACAGTGGGTACCGAAATGGCCGTTATCGCTGGATCAGCGTTATCAGTCCTAGACTGACCTCTTGTGAAGAACACATCCATGGCCGTACTGGGCCTCAATCGGGAATAAGAGGAGCTCAGATAAGTTATATGCGAGCTCAACTACAAAGGCTGTTAGTTTATTCTTCACAGATGGCTCTACAACAATTGCCACCAGAAATGAAGGTTTCTTATTCTTCTGCGATCATGGCTCATTCAGAGTAGGATTCCGGACTTTCTTATGAAGGCAGCTGTCTGTTTAAGTGATTCGGTTGCCCCGTATAGTTTCTCTTCCAGAGAGGTGAGTGTGGACCACATTGTCCTTCTCCGGTCTGTGTACTGGGGCAATCCTGTAGAACATGTTTGGTTGTCATGTTGTCCAGTGAACAGTGGCATAGGCTGGTAGTACCTATTTTGAGTTTGGTGAACATGTCGTTTCTCATTCTGTTGTGGCCAGTGCGTAGGCGAAGTATGATGACTTGATCCCTCCTTGATAGTTGGTGGTATCCGTCACTCTCGTTATACTTTTGGTGTTCTCGTTTCCGTTTTTCATGTCACTGGCCTTTGATGATGGATTTGGCTTCGTCGTAGCTGACCAGATGGTTCTCTTGTGGTAATCTTCCTCCCTCTTTAGCTAATTTGTCTGCGCGTTCGTTTCTGTGTATATTACAGTGTGATGGTATCCACTGGATGACCACTTTCTGGAAGTTATTGCACAGTTGGTCTAGGGTTGTTCTCACGTCATCTAGCTCATTGTTCCTGGGGGTTTTTTTTTTGTTTAGAACTGTTAGACAGTGTATCATTCAGTGCATCAATCAGTATCACCAATTTCTTGTGCATGTTATTATTTTTGTGTTGGATAGCCAGTTTTGCAGCATCTTTGAGGGCTTCAGTTTCTGCTTTATAGTTGTTTGATAATTTCCCAGTAGCTATTGACTTGGTGATCTCATTCTGGTTTTTCAGCCTCAGGAACACACCTCCTCCTCCATTTCTGGTGGCATTTGTAGCAGAGCCATCTGTGTATATGTGTGACCAGGAGTCATGTTGGTAGTTGTCGTTTGTGTGTTTTTCTGCTATGTGTTTTCTCTCTGTTTGGGTGCCTTTTTTCATGATTCTTATTATGTCTACTTTACGTTCTGGTATTGTGTGTTTCCCATGAGGAGTCATATCAGATATGCTTATGGGTTTCGGCATTGTTTGGGACAGTACTGGGTCACTAGTTGTCAGTTCTTTGGAGATTGCAGAGAAGTTGCTCCTCTCTAGTCTTACTTTTCCGAAACCTGTTATTCTATGGTGCATGGGGTGGCTGAGGAGCCGTTTATATTTCTCCGCTTGTTGCATTACTTTAGTGACCCGTCTGTCTTCTAAGGGTTGTAGACCTGTTACTGTTTTTAGAGTCACGATAGGTGTAGATTTGTCTATCTGATTTATCCATGTCATTCTGCGATTCATGGTGACGTCAAGATATGCTGGGTTTTGGTCAATAGGAAGTGTATGGTCTTCTATCTTCAATTTTGCAGAGAGTGTGTCTCTTGATAGGCGGAAAATTGTGTATGTAGTTTTTTATATTTTTTTTCGTTAATTGGTAGTAACCTGGAGTTGGTCCAGTTTTCAAATTTCTCTAGGGTATATTGCATTCTGGAGCTAGCCATTGACATAAATTCTTCACGTGCCCATATCACCAGGCCGTCTGCGTACATTGCTGAGTGTATTCTGGGTGGAATGTCCATTACAATGTCCATTTATGAAAATTAAAAAGAATGTTGGGGATAGGACTCCACCTTGTGGGACACCTTCGATTCAGGCTTTCTTACTTAGTTGTCCATGTACTTGTACTCTGGCCGTCCTGTCTTACTTAGTTGTCCATGTACTTGTACTCTGTCTTACTTAGTTGTCCATGTACTTGTACTCTGGCCGTTCTGTCTTACTTAGTTGTCTATGTACTTGTATTCATGTACTTGTAGTCTGGCCGTCCTGTCTTACTTAGTTGTCCATGTACTTGTACTCTGGCCGTTCTGTCTTACTTAGTTGTCCATAGTAGTATACAAGGGTCCATCTGGTTAGCATTGTGGCGCTAAATTAACAAAGATATATAGGGCGGCGCGCGGCGCGCATAACACGTGCGGCGCAGGGGGAGTTAACCGTGACCTCTAGTCCCGGTGACCCCGGAAGTGACCTGTTTATGTCTGCTTTGTGCTGACTTTGGCGTTCTTCATGTACTTGCTCGATAGTGATAGGTTAGTAGATTATACAACATCAATAAAAAAAACATTAAATTTAAAACAGAAGACGAAGATATATTTTATTCTTTTATTATCTTAATATGTGCATAACATACAGTGGATATTATATAACATTACAAACATATTTAGTACACTGAGTAAATATATAGTACAAGGATAACATTTATTTATAGCTATGTAGTTGGGTGTCTGCTTAGCTCTATGTCATAAATGAAGCATAAGGGTGAAACAGTTAGAGATCGTTGGTCAGTCTAAGCTGGTAGTGTAAATATGTTCCTCGGTGTTAGTGGTTCGCTATCTCTCTCTCTCTCGCTATCTCTCTCTCGCTCTCGATCATTCTCTCTCCTTCTCCATCTCTCTCTCGATATCTCTCTTTCACAAGACTTCTCTCTCACTCCTAGACGTCTCTCCTACCATGCCAACTTTCATCTCTCTCTCTCTCTCTCTCTCTCTCTCTCTCTCTCTCTCTCTCTCTCTCTACTAACATTCCACCCTCCATCGTACATTTAGCTTCCGTCATAGACTTCCCTCCATTGTAACATTTACTCATTCTCTCCATTTAAACCCATTAGCTCTACTTAGCTCCCCTAAATTTCTCTCTCTCTCTCTCTCTCGCTCTCTACTATTCCAGCCTAGATTTCCTAACATTGAAACACTTATTCATTCTCTCTATTTTGCCTATCATCTCGCCTTCCGTCTCTCTCTCTCTCTCTCTCTCTCTCTTTCTCCCCTATCCTCTCTTAGACTTCTAACCTATCAGTCCACACTCCTCCTCTCCCTTTATCTCCCCCGCCCTCATTCATATTTTTAGCGTCCCTCCTATTGTAACACTTGATTATTCTCACCATTTATACCTAGCATCTCGCCTTCTTTCTCATATGCTTCTCTCTCTCGCTCTCTCTCTTCTAACCCCTACTAGACTTCTCTCCTACCATTCTACCTTCCTTCCTCTCTCTCTCTCTCTCTCTCTCTTTACCTCTCCTAGCGTTCCACCTTCATTCGTATTTTTACCTTACCGCTAGTGTAACACATTAATAACATTGAATATCAATTACAAAACGACTTGAAATATCTACTTTTTAAAAACCAATAAGATAAACATATGAAAAACGAAGGAATAATACACTCGACAAGGCTTAACATACGTACTTTATACACATCACCATTAATACAACCGAAATTCCTTTAATGATAACCTACCACATCGTTATGAGAAAGGAGAAAAACAGAAAAAAAAATGCAACTTACACCGTAAAATATTCCACTACAACACAGACCGCTAGACTGAACAGTACTATGAAAATAAACTTCCGTGAATCAAGCGCGCTTATAACACGAAGTCTCACATCCGACTAGTTTAAATATAATCAGTAAATAAAGTTGGACGACACTATTCCACCCTCGACTAACATCTAGGTTAACCAATCAGAGAAGAAGATTTCTATCGGAAACCCATCAACGAAATGACTGACCTTTAGATTAACTAATCAGAGAAGAGGATTACTGTTATCGTGATAACTGACCTCATTTTCCACTTGAAGTGCTGTCGAGTCTGACGCATGGGTTACTTTAAATCGATTCGGTCCCTGATACAATCCATCTGTCGGGATAAATTTTTTGGTCAGAAACCTAGGAGGCATGGGCAGAAACCAAGGAGGCAAGGGCAGAAATCTAGGAGGCAAGGGCAGAAACCTAGGAGGGAAGATCAGAAACCTAGGAGGGAAGGTCAGAAATCTAGGAAGCTGTGTTAGAAAACAAGGAGGGGAGGTCAGAACAGGAAGGTCAGAAACCAATGAGGGATGGTCAGAAACCTAGGAGGGAAGGTCAGAAACCTAGGAGGGAAGGTCAGAAATCTAGGAAGCTGTGTTAGAAAACAAGGAGGGAAGGTCAGAACAGGAAGGTCAGAAACCAAGGAAGGAAGGTCAGAAACCAAAGAGGAAGGTCAGAAACCTAAGAGGCAAGGGCAGAAACCTAAGAGGCAAAGACAGAAACCTAGGAGGTAAGGTCAGAAACCTAGGAGGCAAGGGCAGAAACCTAAGAGGCAAAGACAGAAACCTAGGAGGCAAGGTCAGAAACCTAGGAGGCAAGGGCAGAAACCTAGGAAGGAGGGAAGGGCAGAAACCTAGGAGCAAGGGCAGAAACCTCCTAGAAACCTAAGAGGCAAGGGCAGAAACCTAAGAGGCAAAGACAGAAACCTAGGAGGCAACGTCAGAAACCTAGGAGGCAAGGTCAGAAACCTAGGAGGCAAGGGCAGAAACCATCTAAAAGTGCACGTACATGCACCGAAACTGCACCAAAACCGCACGAGAAGTAGTATGTTAAGGTATGTTCACAGCCACCTATACTACTAGCTTTTTGTTGTTTTTTTGATGGAATTTGATATGTAGGGGTGTCAAAAATTATGTGGGAGGTATGCCTTGAGGTTATATTTCAATTTTTTATCGATTTCAGGGGCGTAACCCTAAAAATTTTAAGGGGGGTAACAATTTTAAAAGTGATTTTTAAGTTAATTTTTGGTGTGGGGATGTCTAAAATAAAGTTTTAGGTAAGCCTACGTGCTAAATTTACAATTTGTATCGATTCCATGGGCGTAACTCTCAAAAATGGTAAGGGGGGTTACAATTTCAAAAGTGATTTTTAAGTAAATTTTTGGTGTGGGGATGTCTAAAATAAAGTTTGGGGTATGCCTAGAGTGAAAATTTACGATTTTTATCGATTTCAGGGCGTAACCCTCAAAAACGGTAAGGGGGGTAACAATTTCAAAAGTGATTTTTAAGTAAATTTTTGGTATGGGGATGTCTAAAATAAAGTTTTAAGTAAGCCTACGTGCTAAATTTACGATTTTTATCGATTTCAGGGGCGTAACCCTCAAAAATGCTAAGGGGGTAAAATCCTAAAAGTGGTTTTTTATGTAAATTTTTGCAATGGGGATGTCTAAAATAAAGTTTGTGGGTATGCCTAGCGTGAAAATTTACGATTTTTACCGTTTTTATGGGCGTAACCCTCAAAAATGCTAAGGGTGTAAAATCCTAAAAGTGTTTTTTTATGTAAATTTTTGCAATGGGGATGTCTAAAATAACGTTTTTTGGACCTTGAATATAACTTTCTACTCGTTGTGTCTAACTATTATGACTATGTGAGTAGCTTTTTCTGGATTTTTAGGTCGACTTTTTTAGTATGAGCCTACATTTTTGTGTTCTGGAGGTAAAATGTTAGTGATATGGCCACTCTTTTTGGGACTTTGGCTGTAACTATCTGTTCGATGTGTCTAACTAGTATGACTATGTGAGTAGATTTTTATGGTTTTTAGGTCGACTTTTTTAGTATGAGCCTAAATTTTTGTGTTCTGGAGGTAAAATGTTAGTGATTTGGGACTTTGGATGTAACTATCTGTTCGATGTGTCTAACTAGTATGACTATGTGAGTACCTTTTTATGGTGTTGAGGTCGATTTTTTTAGTATGAGCCTAAATTTTTGTGTTCTGTGGGTAAAATATTTTCGATTTGACCAAACTTTTTTGGGACTTTGGCTGTAACTATCTGTTCGATGTGTCTAACTAGTATGACTATGTGAGTAGATTTTTATGGTTTTGAGGTCGCTTTTTTGAGTATGAGCCTACATTTTTGTGTTCTGGAGGTAAAATGTTAGTGATTTGGCCACTCTTTTTGGGACTTTGGATGTAACTATCTGTTCGATGTGTCTAACTAGTATGACTATGTGAGTACCTTTTTTATGGTGTTGAGGTCGATTTTTTGAGTATGAGCCTACATTTTGTGTTCTGTGGGTAAAATGTTAGTGATTTGGCCACTCTTTTTGAGGCTTTGGCTGTAACTATCTGTTCGATGTGTCTAACTATTATGACTATGTGAGTAGATTTTTAGGGTTTTGAGGTCGACTTTTTCGCTTATGAGTTAAATTTTTTTGTGTGTTCTGGAGGTAAAATGTTAGTGATTTGGCCACTCTTTTTGGGACTTTGGATGTAACTATCTGTTCGATGTGTCTAACTAGTATGACTATGTGAGTACCTTTTTATGGTGTTGAGGTCGATTTTTTTAGTATGAGCCTACATTTTTGTGTTCTGTGGGTAAAATATTTTCGATTTGACCAACAGCCTTTGCTTCCTAGTTTTCTGTCCTTGCCTCTTAGGTTTCTGCCCTTGCCTCCTATGTTTCTGCCCTTGCCTCCTAGGTTTCTGCCCTTGGTTTCTGCCCTTGCCTCCTAGGTTTCTGACCTTCCCTCCTTGTTTTCAGCCTTTGCTTCCTAGTTTTCTGTCCTTGCCTCCTAGGTTTCTGCCCTTGCCTTCTAGGTTTCTGACCTTGCCTCCTAGGTTTCTGACGTTGCCTCCTAGGTTTCTGTCTTTGCCTCTTAGGTTTCTGCCCTTGCCTCTTAGGTTTCTAGGAGGTTTCTGCCCTTGCTCCTAGGTTTCTGCCCTTCCCTCCTTCCTAGGTTTCTGCCCTTGCCTCCTAGGTTTCTGACCTTGCCTCCTAGGTTTCTGTCTTTGCCTCTTAGGTTTCTGCCCTTGCCTCCTAGGTTTCTGACCTTACCTCCTAGGTTTCTGTCTTTGCCTCTTAGGTTTCTGCCCTTGCCTCTTAGGTTTCTGACCTTCCCTCTTTGGTTTCTGACCTTCCTTCCTTGGTTTCTGACCTTCCTGTTCTGACCTTCCCTCCTTGTTTTCTAACACAGCTTCCTAGATTTCTGACCTTCCCTCCTAGGTTTCTGACCTTCCCTCCTAGGTTTCTGACCTTCCCTCATTGGTTTCTGACCTTCCTGTTCTGACCTCCCCTCCTTGTTTTCTAACACAGCTTCCTAGATTTCTGACCTTCCCTCCTAGGTTTCTGATCTTCCCTCCTAGGTTTCTGCCCTTGCCTCCTAGATTTCTGCCCTTGCCTCCTTGGTTTCTGCCCATGCCTCCTAGGTTTCTGACCAAAAAATTTATCCCGACAGATGGATTGTATCAGGGACCGAATCGATTTAAAGTAACCCATGCGTCAGACTCGACAGCACTTCAAGTGGAAAATGAGGTCAGTTATCACGATAACAGTAATCCTCTTCTCTGATTAGTTAATCTAAAGGTCAGTCATTTCGTTGATGGGTTTCCGATAGAAATCTTCTTCTCTGATTGGTTAACCTAGATGTTAGTCGAGGGTGGAATAGTGTCGTCCAACTTTTTTACTGATTATATTTAAACTAGTCGGATGTGAGACTTCGTGTTATAAGCGCGCTTGATTCACGGAAGTTTATTTTCATAGTACTGTTCAGTCTAGCGGTCTGTGTTGTAGTGGAATATTTTACGGTGTAAGTTGCATTTTTTTTTCTGTTTTTCTCCTTTCTCATAACGATGTGGTAGGTTATCATTAAAGGAATTTCGGTTGTATTAATGGTGATGTGTATAAAGTACGTATGTTAAGCCTTGTCGAGTGTATTATTCCTTCGTTTTTCATATGTTTATCTTATTGGTTGTTTAAAAAGTAGATATTTCAAGTCGTTTTGTAATTGATATTCAATGTTATTAATGTGTTACACTAGCGGTAAGGTAAAAATACGAATGAAGGTGGAACGCTAGGAGAGGTAAAGAGAGAGAGAGAGAGAGAGAGAGGAAGGAAGGTAGAATGGTAGGAGAGAAGTCTAGTAGGGGTTAGAAGAGAGAGAGCGAGAGAGAGAAGCATATGAGAAAGAAGGCGAGATGCTAGGTATAAATGGTGAGAATAATCAAGTGTTACAATAGGAGGGACGCTAAAAATATGAATGAGGGCGGGGGAGATAAAGGGAGAGGAGGAGGGTGGACTGATAGGTTAGAAGTCTAAGAGAGGATAGGGGAGAAAGAGAGAGAGAGAGACACGGAAGGCGAGATGATAGGCATAAATGGAGAGAATGAATAAGTGTTTCAATGTTGGGAAATCTAGGCTGGAATAGTAGAGAGCGAGAGAGAGAGAGAGAGAGAGAGAGAGAGAGAGAAATTTAGGGGAGCTAAGTAGAGCTAATGGGTTTAAATGGAGAGAATGAGTAAATGTTACAATGGAGGGAAGTCTATGACGGAAGCTAAATGTACGATGGAGGGTGGAATGTTAGTAGAGAGAGAGAGAGAGAGAGAGAGAGAGAGAGAGGAGATGAAAGTTGGCATGGTAGGAGAGACGTCTAGGAGTGAGAGAGAAGTCTTGTGAAAGAGAGAGATATCGAGAGAGAGATGGAGAGGGAGAGAGAATGATCGAGAGCGAGAGAGAGATAGCGAGAGAGAGAGAGAGAGAGATAGCGAACCACTAACACCGAGGAACATATTTACACTACCAGCTTAGACTGACCAACGATCTCTAACTGTTTCACCCTTATGCTTCATTTATGACATAGAGCTAAGCAGACACCCAACTACATAGCTATAAATAAATGTTATCCTTGTACTATATATTTACTCAGTGTACTAAATATGTTTGTAATGTTATATAATATCCACTGTATGTTATGCACCTATTAAGATAATAAAAGAATAAAATATATCTTCGTCTTCTGTTTTAAATTTAATGTTTTTTTTATTGATGTTGTATAATCTACTAACCTATCACTATCGAGCAAGTACATGAAGAACGCCAAAGTCAGCACAAAGCAGACATAAACAGGTCACTTCCGGGGTCACCGGGACTAGAGGTCACGGTTAACTCCCCCTGCGCCGCACGTGTTATGCGCGCCGCGCGCCGCCCTATATATCTTTGTTAATTTAGCGCCACAATGCTAACCAGATGGACCCTTGTATACTACTGTCCATGTACTTGTACTCTGGCCGTTCTGTCTTACTTAGTTGTCTATGTACTTGTACTCTGGCCGTTCTGTCATTCTTAGTTGTCCATGTACTTGTACTCTGGCCGTTCTGTCTTACTTAGTTGTCTATGTACTTGTACTCTGGCCGTCCTGTCTTACTTAGTTGTCTATGTACTTGTACTCTGGCCGTCCTGTCTTACTTAGTTGTCTATGTACTTGTACTCTGGCCGTCCTGTCTTACTTAGTTGTCCATGTACTTGTACTCTGGCCGTCCTGTCTTACTTAGTTGTCTATGTACTTGTACTCTGGCCGTCCTGTCTTACTTAGTTGTCCATGTACTTGTACTCTGGCCGTCCTGTCTTACTTAGTTGTCCATGTACTTGTACTCTGGCCGCCTGTCTTACCTAGTTGTCCTGTACTTAGTTGTTAGTTGTATGTACTTGTACTCTGGCCGTCCTGTCTGTACTGTAGTTGTCCATGTACTTGTACTCTGGCCGTCCTGTCTTACTTAGTTGTCCATGTACTTGTACTCTGGCTGTTCTGTCTTGTAGGTATTGAGATATCCAATTTAATGAACGGCCTTGGATGCCAAGTCTGAGAAGCTTGTTCTTTAACCCTTCTCTCCATACCCTATCAAAAGCCTTCTCCTTGTCGACGCACACTGCCAGTGTGTTTCTTTTCTTGTAGAGCATCTTCTATTTCCTATGCGATGTAGGTGATCAGGTCTTCAGTTGATCTGTGCTGACGGAAACCGCTTTGTTGTGGTATGATTTGTTGTTTTGTCTCCAAATGCCACATAAGTCTTCTGTTGACCAGCCTTTCCATGAGTTTACTCAGACAGCTCAGTAGGCTAATTGGTCTGTAGCTACTTGGGTCCAGTGGGTCTTTTCCATGTTTGAGGATGGGCACCATAATGGCTCCTTTCCAGGTTGTCGGCATTTGACCCCTCTTCCAGCTGGCATTTATTATCCTTAGAAGCTGTCCCTTGGCTTTCTGTCCCAGTTTTATGAGCATTTCATTGGTGACTCCATCTTTTCCAGGGGAACTGGCTTCAATCCTTTGAGGGCTACTTCTAGTTCTGTTGGTGTAAATGTGGTCGTCTGCGGTTCTTCTGATGCTAAAAGCAAGTGTTTTGCATCTCGGTTTTCCTTTCTTGCCGTTAGTTTAACAGGAGACAAACAATAATACATTAATATTGTTGCGGAGAGGAACTTCCGAGGCGATGGATCAGCCAATCATTTCAGAGAAAGAGGCATGTTTACAGCACTCGGGAAATAATCACAAATGATCGCAAATAGTCAACAACAAAAACAAAAAACAAAGAACAACCAGTAGTCCGAAGCAGGATCGAACCCGATCCTTTTCATGAAAACTTATTTTTGTCACCGACCTTCAGATTTTATAAGGTTTAAGTACAAAGGTAGTCTGAATTTTGCGCAAATAGTTTTTTGTCATTTACTTTTAGGAAAATATCAAACCGCGTGCCCTAAGCATTAGATTTTACTGTAAATTACGTTAAATGTTTCTAATAATGCAAGTCAAAGGTGTATCCGTATCACATTGAAGAGGGCAACATTTTTCATTGGATTTTATATCTTTGTCATAGAGATAGGTAAACTTTGACAGAAGTATCAAACACATATTCGCCACATAGCAGGCGTGTCATCAAACAAAATATATGGAACAACCAGAACATCAAACACACATATTCGCCACATAGCAGGCGTGTCATCAAACAAATATATGGAACAACCAGAACATCAAACACACATATTCGCCACATAGCAGGCGTGTCATCAAACAAAATATATGGAACAACCAGAACATCAAACACACATATTCGCCACATAGCAGGCGTGTCATCAAACAAAATATATGGAACAACCAGAACATCAAACACACATATTCGCCACATAGCAGACGTGTCATCAAACAAAATTGATGGAACAACCAGAACATCAAACACACATATTCGCCACATAGCAGGCGTGTCATCAAACAAATATATGGAACAACCAGAACATCAAACACACATATTCGCCACATAGCAGGCGTGTCATCAAACAAAATATATGGAACAACCAGAACATCAAACACACATATTCGCCACATAGCAGACGTGTCATCA
Organism: Megaustenia siamemsis; assembly: GCA_032433765.1. Taxonomy (NCBI): domain Eukaryota; kingdom Metazoa; phylum Mollusca; class Gastropoda; order Stylommatophora; family Ariophantidae; genus Megaustenia; species Megaustenia siamemsis. Next base: position 15,760,388 of record JAVIAB010000125.1, on the reverse strand, counting down.
ATCAAATATATGGAACAACCAGAACATCAAACACACGTATTCGCCACATAGCAGGCGTGTCATCAACCAAATATATGGAACAACCAGAACATCAAACACACATATTCGCCACATAGCAGGCGTGTCATCAAACAAAATATACGGAACAACCAGAACATCAAACACACATATTCGCCACATAGCAGGCGTGTCATCAACCAAATATATGGAACAACCAGAACATCAAACACACATATTCGCCACATAGCAGACGTGTCATCAACAAAATATATGGAACAACCAGAACATCAAACACACATATCCGCCACATAGCAGGCGTGTCATCAACAAAATATATTGAACAACCAGAACATCAAACACACATATCCGCCAAATTGTAGGCGTGTCATCAACCAAATATATGGAACAACCAGAACATCAAACACACATATTCGCCACATAGCAGACGTGTCATCAACCAAATATATGAAACAACCAGAACATCAAACACACATATTCGCCACAAAGCAGGCGTGTCATCAAGCAAAATATATGGAACAACCAGAACATCAAACACACATATTAGCCACATAGCAGACGTGTCATCAACAAAATATATGGAACAACCAGAACATCAAACACACATATTTGCCACATAGCAGGTGTGTCATCAACCAAATATATGGAACAACCAGAACATCAAACACACATATTCGCCACATAGCAGGTGTGTCATCAAACAAAATATATGGAACAAACAGAACATCAAACACACATAGTCAGCAAATAGTAAGAGTGTCATCAACAAAATTGTGCACATGTCATACATATGTCATTCCGAATCAGAAGTCTCTAAGAGGTTACCAACTGTTATCAGTTGGACAAACAGCAATCCATCTCGTTGCCAGTATTATTCCTCTTCTCTGAACATATTGTCGTCACATTTTCTCCAGTATTCAATGTCTATCGTTGAGAGGGCATCACGCGTCAATTCTTCAACATCACAAATGTTATACGTCGTGTTCTGTGCAGCAACTTGCCCTTTGACTTTAGCCCACACAAGTTCTATTGGGTTGAGGTGCGAATGACAAGGCGCGAGGCGAACAGTTGTGTGGTTAGTGAACTGGACTGCTAAGGAAAAGAACAGCTTCCAGGTTCACCCAGCCTTAAATGGCTACTGGGTTCTTTTATTGGAAAGAAGAGCAGCACGGGCGTAATAATGACCACTGACCCCCAAAAATCATGTGCTGAAGGTCTGTCAATAGTATTATCACTAACACTATATTCCTTTTACGCTACGTGACTTGACGGGGCTCTTTACTAGTGGCGTGACGGGGCTCTCTACTAGAGGCGTGACTGGCTCTTTACTAGTGGCGTGACGGGGCTCTCTACTAGAGGCGTGACGGGGCTCTTTATTAGTGGCGTGACGGGCTCTTTACTAGTGGCGTGACGGGGCTCTCTACTAGAGGCGTGACGGGCTATTTACTAGTGGCGTGACGAGGCTCTTTAGCAGTGGCGCGACGGGCTCTTTACTAGTGGCGTGTCGTGGCTCTTTACTAGTGGCGTGACGGGCTATTTACTAGTGGCGTGACGAGGCTCTTTAGTAGAGGCGTGACGGGGCTCTTTACTAGTGGTGTGACGGGGCTCTTTACTAGTGACGTGACGGGACTCTTTACTAGTGGCGTGACGGGGCTCTTTACTAGTGGCGTGACGGGGCTCTTTACTAGTGGTGTGACGGGGCTCTTTACTAGTGGCGTGTCAGGTCTCTTTACTAGTGGTGTGACGGGGCTCTTTACTAGTGGTGTGACGGGGCTCTTTACTAGTGGCGTGTCAGGTCTCTTTACTAGTGGTGTGACGGGGCTCTTTACTAGTGGCGTGTCAGGTCTCTTTACTAGTGGTGTGACGGGGCTCTTTACTAGTGGCGTGACGGGGCTCTTTACTAGTGGCATGTCAGGGCTCTTTACTAGTGGCGTGACGGGGATGTTTACTAGTGGCGTGACGGGGCTGTTTACTAGATGTCTAACTCTTACAGTAAACACACACACACCTGCATCTATAGCCCGTTCATCAATCCGTGAAAATCTCTCCAAAATCACAACTTTACAACCTTCTAAGAGAATGAAGTGAAACTTGGTATCGGAACTGTTCATAACCTCGTCTGTAATCAAATATTGGTTACTCTTAGAAAACTTGTCCTCTGTAGGATTTTTGTTCTTTCTTTCTTTCTTTCTTTCTTTCTTTCTTTCTTTCTTTCTTTCATTCTCTATTGCTGTCCTGATGACTGCTAAAGCAATTGACTTTCCTCTCCATCATCTATGTTTAGAAGGAAGTTACGTTGGACGTTTGCGTCATGTTGTTATTTGCAGTAGAGCTGTTACATTTCTACATTTCGGCCCAACACATCCGACTTCAGTATACTATTTTTGAGTATCAGGTTGTTTTCTATTTTCGATTCCTACTCGCTTGGTCAGACCATACAGGTTAGTCTGTGTCTGGAGGCACCGTGAAGAGACGGAGTAGGGTCTGGATTGTTCTGGTTCACCGATCCTGGTACAAGCCATCAGCTGTGGGTTGATAGCAGCTTCCAGCTCTGCTGCTGTGAGACGCCCTCGCCTCCTTTCTTCTAATTTAATTTATACTCGGACTATTGGTGTCCAGACTGGTTGGTTGTCAGTTCCTGGCTGCAT